>CM043882.1:11489435-11753613 GCA_024034495.1 Camelina laxa | reverse complement strand
GACTCTAGCTTCATGATTTTCTCTCGCATAACCTTTTAATTGAACTATATACTATTATTATCGATGAGAAGTCTATAAACCTTCTGAAGAATATCAGTAGAAGTTATATACCTGTACTTCCTCTGATGGGGTTTCCACACGAGCACAAACTGCAGCTTGTAGATATTGTAGCTGCTGACGCATCTTTTGCATCTCAGTACATATCAAGTCTTTATTAGCCTGTGAACCAAAATAAAGAAGTCTCTCTTGTTAAAGCTCCCAAGTAAACAATCTAGTCCTCTTTTAATCTATTTTTTGGCTTCATGTACTTCAAATTGTATTAGCTGATAGTGGAGCTTCGTCAGCAGAAAAAATTGAAAGCGCATCTAAGATAGTTCCTCAGTACTTACAACAGGTTTGTTCTGGATATTCCTAGCACGATTTGCATATTTGAGCGTGTTGAGAGTTTCCTCAGCATTGATGTCAGCAGGACTGATGCAAGCTAAAACAGTAAAAAAAACACAGAGGAAAGTTGTATTAGTGAACTGATATGAGATTTTCAGGAAATTAACTCATACAACATAGAAGTTTACCTATCATGATTGTTTTACTATTTCCACCAAGAGAGTCCTGCAGTAACGTAAAAGACATCTTTAATGGAAATTTTACACTTAAGTTACATGCCAATATAGATAATACACTTACAAGTTCTACCTATAGTGATAATAAGTAGCTACACATATTAGGATCTAGAAGTGCAAAGATAGAAATGAACCTGCAATAACCGAGTAAGTTTACTATCACGGTAAGGAACATGAGCACCTTCTTTTCGTTTTTTCTCATCCCCTAGCGCACTGATGACATTACCAAGTGCAAGAAGCCCCCTATTGATGTGAATTCCTGTTTCAGAGAACAAATATGAATTGGGTTATAAAGTGTAAGTAAACGTTCTCAAAAGGATGTAAGATGGGATGTCAGTTTTTCCAACCTTCTTTTAACCGAGCACCGCCTGAACCTGTTCGTTTAGCTCTTTCAGATCCAGCAAGATCTACCAGGTGAAGCTTGGCACAACAATATTCCTCCCCCATATCTTCATCTATGGTGTCTTTAACCACCGAAGTCGAAGAGATTTTACGCATCTGTTCTAAGGTGATCGTGAAGATGGCATGTGACCGACTGTATAAGAAGAAGTTTTACTCTATCATGGATATAAAAAAACGAACATTTAATGGACGAACTGTTTATGATGCCTATTTTTACCATTTCTAACTTCGTCACAAATGTTCCATATATATTCGTTTAATGTAATGTTCTGTATAAATACATTATACTACTGGCTAAGCATCATTAACTGTAACTGTAAGTTAAGCAACGTATTGCTTCTTATGGAGCCTGATATAGAGATTCTCACCTCGACTCATTATTCATATTTGTGCTCCCAGTTGCCCTAGTTAGAGATCCTTGCTCTAGACAGGAAGCCATTTCTTCTCTAGTAGCTATGGGAACTTCGGTTGCACCGGATAGTGTTATGACCCCATTTGGTGATTCACGAATTTGCACAGGTGACTTACTAAGAACAACCTTTCCAGGGGTTCCATTGGCCAGCCTGTTTAACGGCACACTGTCCAGCAAATCCAGTACTTCTTCTTTTAAAATCTACATATGAAGATCATTCAGTTAATATCCATGCAAAGGCATACTGAGTTCTACACTTGTTCATGTCCTATGAGTTAGAATGTGATAAGAATAAGAGTTTGATACCTCAATAAAAGAGACATGTAACTGGAACCCCATTTGGTGCTTTACTGAATCAATTTTGTTGAACAGAGAACTCATAACTTGAGGAATCAACCCATTGCTTGTACCATTTCTAAAAGCAGTCCCCATAGTGTAAGTTTTTCCAGATCCTGTCTGCATAAGTTGTCTAACTCAAATGGGGAAAAAAAAAGAAGCAGCTAACACCAATTCTTAATCCAAAATTTGAGAAACAATTCAATATGTACCTGACCATAAGCAAGCACAGTAGCATTGTATCCATGAAACAAACCATCAACAAGAGGAGCAACACATTCATCAAACATCAAGGAAGATGGAGAACCATTACTTCCATATACATGATCAAATGTGAAAGAATGTGTTCCCATTTGCACCTGCACCATCAAAAAATAAAACACAAAAGCTTGAGTTAAACCCATTCCAATAACCAAGTTAAGTTAAGTATAGTTAAAAATCTTTGGGTTCAATCAAAATCCCATGAAAAAATATAGTATTTTAAATATATTAAACAATGCTCATTGACTTATCAACCACAACAATACAGTAGTAACATTGTACCCTTATCTATTTATTTATATAGTAAAAAATAAAAAATTGACACTGTTTTATAAGAAAAAACAAAATTAAATGATTGTGTCAGAGTTAGAGAACAGAGATTTGATCCGGATCCATGAATAGTGGTGAACAACGACGGTCGCATTAAACACCATCGGAAAATTAAAATAAAAAAACTTAAAACGACGGAGGAGCAGAGACGAAACTGACTCCAAAAAAAAAAAAAAAACTCACCTGAGGCGTTAGCGGAGAAACGGAAACACATTCCCTACAACCTTGAGTTATCTCGTCTCCGATCAACGGACGAACGTTAACCGCCACTTTTACACAACAACTCTCCGACGATGACGACGGTGGAGAAGAAGAAGGAGAAGATGACAAAGAAGAATGCGATTCCATCGAGAAAGCTCCTCTCTTCCTCGACGAGTATGACTGAGAGAAGAAGAGATGATGATTTCGAGTCTCGATTTCGTCTTCTTCAATTGAAACGACGAGACGAAGTCAGTCGCGCTTCCTCGGGAAGAAGAAACGGAGAAGAAAAAGTGAAGAAGAAGCTTTACTCTCTCTCTCTCACTGCTCTGGTTTGGGGTATACGAGGTATCTTTATATTTCCTTTTCTGCCCTTTACAGAAATCTGCTATTACCTATCTTTACCCTCCACGTCAGCTTCTTCTTCTTCTATTATTTGACTTGTTCTATTTTTAATCCACTGGTCCGTCCATGTGTATTGAAAACAAAAAAAATAAAAATATCAGATTTATTTATTCAGATCTGTCTACCACACTTTTATTCATATAAAAATGTTGTTGCAAAAGCTAATTTTAGACGAGTTAAATTAAATAAAATTTTAATTATGGTGTTGGTGTGGTGCGTGTAAATGAGACAACTGGGGTGTGTCAAAGTCGATGGTTCCAAAGCCTTTTTGGTAGTTTTTTTTTTCTTTTTCTGCATCGTCTCTTTGGTTAAAAGACAAAAAAAAATTAATAAATTATGAAGAGTCAAGACATTCGTTTTCTGGTCCTTCTTCTGCGCGGGAAAATCCCAACAGTAAAATACACAAATAAAAAAATAACTTAAGTACAAAAAGTGTAGGGACCGCGCAGTACGCTCCATTTGGGCCTTTATCAGGCCCTACCTCACATGTCTTTCTGCAAGGCTCATTACTTGGTCTGTATCACTTTATCCATTTTTTTTTCCTTGGCTTTTAGAAGAAATAATACGTACTTGTAACCCCGTTTATGGCTTTTAAACTTTTAATGAAAAAGTTGATGATAAAAAATAATACGTACTTATTTTCCAGTGGCTTATAGTTTTCTTTGTTGAGTAATAAAGTCTAACTCTACCTATTTCTGCTAGAAACCATAATTAATCATGATCGCTTTGAAACACATGGGCTATCTTTTCACTTTTTTAATTTGTCCCGTCCACTAAAGTGGCCTTTAACTTCCTTGTTAAAGGTAAACTAACCAATAAGTTCTATTTTTTGTTTAATAAATGTTAGTTCCTTGAGTTTGAAGGAAATTTTTTTTTGATGTCATGGGTTGTTGTTGTTGTTATTCATAAACTGTGTAGAGTTTTTCCGTAGTTCTATATAAATTTAATTGTTATGTATTACATCATTTGATTCTAAAACAATTTGCACCAGCCACACCAGACGTCTATATAGCTTCTAGTGTTGGTTTTCATCTGATAACTTCTCAAGTTGTCATTTGTTTATCGAGCGAAATAAGAATGTTTTCATGCTGATACGTTTAAAATATATATATTTGCAGTTTTGCATGTATTTAGTACTTAATTTTCGTAGTATTTGTGTTGTTTTTCTTTGTGGGGTATTTTTTTCACCTGTTTTTGTCTCTTCAACCCCTGCTGGGCTCTTCTTATTTATGTTTCTAACGCTAGCCACAAGTTAATTATAAAATTTTCTTTTCTATGGACGACTAAGAAAAGATTATGACTCTATAATTATCATAAATTTATATTTAAGTTAGCTAGCTTTTTTCAAAAAAAAAAAAAAAACTCACTAGCTTGTAAGAAAAGGAAAGAGTGAAAATAAAAAATCTAGCGAGAAATGCGATTTCCTAACAATAATAGTACTAACCAAAATTTTATAATAAAAATTTCACAATGTATAACAATACTTGCAAATTATTTGAAATTAACATAACATTGATACGATTTTAACTTACATAGTTTTTTCAAAGAAGACTATATGTAAATTATACATCAATCATCTCTTCGTAATAATATAGACTAACCAGAGGCGGATCTACGTGTAAACTAGGTGGGACACGTGCTCCATACACATTTATAAAAGTCTTTTATGTGATATGCTACCATTAATAGTTTCTTACCTCATCTGGTATGAGTGCCCCACACTAAATGTAATGTTAAGGATTCGATATTCATCAAAAGCCAGTTTTTTTTTTAAATTTCTATACTTTTCTATGTTTTTTATTGCTAAATTTATTTCCCTAATTGAATATAACTTTGTGCCCCATATTAGTTTTCTCCCTGGATCCGCCAATGAGACTAACTAGAGTACCTCAGCAATATATTTGCATATATAAATAAAAGTCGATGATATCTCATATGTGTATGTCTCTAAACCTCTGTTCTAAAATCCCCGCCTAGCACCGATTACGCCCCGCAAAATTGCTAGGTCCACCCTCTCCGCCTCGATTAATGACTAATCTCTGCCTAGCATCGATTATCCAATTACACCTATCTAATTTGATTATAACCCGTTTAATCCGATTACTTTCCGCTTAATTTTTTATAATGATTATTTTTAGAGCCAAATATAAATCAAATATGTATTTTTTTTGTTATTTAGACATTTAAATTTAGATTTTATGATGTTTTACAACAACTACTGTACAAACATTTAATGAAAATCATAACTTTTCTTTTAAAGTTATGTTTTATGTATTTTCGTAATTTTAAAGACAATACTATAGTTTTATATTTTATTTGATATTTTATTTTAACATAAACAAAATTATACATACATTTAATACTAAATATTTTTATTTTATTATTAATTTAATAAAATAATCCTAAAACTAGTCTCCAATTAATCCCCGTTTAATCTCTGATTTTCTCGCTAAGCGCTAGGCCCACCCCCACCGCCCGACTAGCGCCTAATGATTTCTAAAACTGAGCTCTAAACTAATAGATACAATCATGTCATATAAAACTTGTTTTAACATATTTTGGTCATCAATTTTATTTGGGAAATCTTATTATATAAAGTTTGATGTCAAAATTACTAATTAACAAGATCGTGACACGTGTCAATTGTATTATTCAGATGTTGAGACATGTCAATTCTAAATTAATTAAATTTTTTAAAAATAAAAGTTTAAAATTTTAAAACCTACCAAAAAATGTTTTATAAAAGTAAATTAGAGAAAAGAAAACCTAATTTTATATCGTGACATGTGTCAATTGTATCATTTAGATGTTGACACTTGTCACTTCTAAATTAATTAACTTTTTGTTAATGTAAAAATTCAAAACCTACCACAAAAAGGTTTTTTTTATAAAAGTACAATAGAAAAAAAAACCTAATTTTATTTAAAATCTTTTAAAGAAAAATAATCTTTATAAACTTCCAAATGTAAAACAAAAGTTTTGTTTTTAACAGTTTTAAAAATATTAAAAAGAAATTACAGGCAAATAATAAATTTTAAACAGCTTTTAAATTTAGAAAATATCATTATAAGGAAACTATATATATATATATAATACATAAATTCGAAATTATAATATTGTTTACTTCTTTTAATTTTAAATTGCTAATTTTACAAGAAAAATGATTACTTTTATATAAGATAAAAAATGATTGTTTAAATTATACAGTTAATTACTGTTTCTAAAAATACTCATCTTTACATAAAGAAAAGATTGTTGAAGTTAAAAAAAAGTAAAATAAAAAATAGATGTTTTATATTTTTTTCACCAATCAAATAATTTATTCAAAAAGACTGTTATTGTAATATATAAGATAGGAGTATGTAAGATTAACGTATGCGTTTTTGTAACTATAAAAATGTTAAAGTGAAGAGACATATAAGAAGTTATTTAATGTGGTCATAAAGACAATTTGTTGGTAGTAGTAAATACTAAAGAGTATATTTTAGTCCTATTGATGAAGCTAAAATACGTGTATACAAATAGTGGTAATGTAGATAGTAGATTTATAAATAGATATATATTACTGTATTATAGTAAAATATATATTTTCTATAACTAAAAGTTTATCTTTTTACCTTTATACATTGTTTTTACTTACCAAAATAATTAAATATATATTCTTTGTTAAATTTAATTTAATTAAATTTTGAACTCATGTACAACTATTTTCAACTAAAAGTATATCTATTCACTTTTTTCCAACCAAACATAAATTCAATTTCTGCTAGCTTGTCCAAGTTTCGGAGGAATGGATTTACAAAAGAAACTTCGTGAGATAAGAGAACGCCAAGCACAAGTAAGAAACGCTCGTATTTGACGCACGCCTCGGATCAAAGAGATGAGTAATGGGAAGGACTCCATCGAGTTAAACTCATCGAGCAGGTTGGAGAAGGATTACCAATCTTCAGGGGAATGCACCATAGTGAGTAACTCAGCACAATCATTCTCGAAATACTGACAAACGATCCCTGGAGCACGTATCCGCTCCATGGCCCTACAGCAACGCTTCTAACTCCGAATGTAGGGGGAATGGGCTCCGTCTTAGACACTTGGCGCCCAACAACAAGGTTCGCTCCTCACCAACGCAACACCACCAGCCCATTCCTAATTGCACATTTGTTGCTTTCTAACAACCATCAATCTGACAACAGGTGAAGAAATATGGACATCCGAAGACAGAGATGGAGCTAACTTATCGCCTAAAGCCTGAGCAATTATATCATTCGCTTGAATCTCTAAACGAGCTAAAATCTCATAACACCCTTTCTATCAAAACAAATTCTCAAAACTCCCTCAATGGTAAAAGGACAATATTACTCTTAATGAAGATTGTTTTAGGTTAAATATAATTAAATCAGTAATTGTTCAACGAAAAACACAGTAGCTCAGTGGTTGCGAGCCTCCATGCGCACGCGTGCGCGCCCAGGGTTCGAATCCCACTATGCGCGGTACAACTGGTACAACTAGGGGATATATGGTACAACTATACGAGGTGCAACTGGTACAACTATGGTGCAACTAGTACAACTAGGGGATACATGGTACAACTATGCGAGGTGCAACTAGGGGATACATGGTACAGCTATTCTTTAAAAATTGTTAGAGGGGTAGTTTCGTCCTTTCATTAAAAAAAGGGGTTTGATCAAGATCACCCTGTTGAGAGGCACCCCTCCATAAAAGAAAATCAAAATTCGAGTACACCAATTCATATGGAAAATCCTCTAACGAGACCGGAGTCGGAGATAAATCTCAAACTTCACACGAGCGAGGACATTCAAAGAAAACATGATTAATAGTCTCAACTGCTGAGTCGCACCTTTTACACCAAATATCACATTGGACACCTCGGTGTATCTATTTATTTTTAAAGATAATTTTTACTTACTAAAAATATTTACTTTATATTATATGTTAAATTTAATTTTATTTTTTAAACTCTAAACCCTCACATCGGGCGGGTCCTAATCTATAGTTAATTATATTTCTCCGTAACTAGTATATAATAATAGACGGTTAATGAATGAGCGAAGCTTTACAACCAAACAGAGCAAGTTAAACATGTCTTTGAGGAATCAAAAATCAAATAATCAAGAAAGCAAGAAGAACAAGCTATACAGTTACGTACATAGAGTAGGTCTGTTCTGTAGTCGATAAATCAAAAATCAAATAGTCTAACAAAACAAGAAGTATGCGAGAAAATTTCTGGAACAAACGAATCGTTCGATTCTCCTAAATCGATTTTTTTTTCTTTCTGCGTGAACTATCTTTCTCACGTTTTCTTCTTTGGTTGTCTGTGCGACCTCTTTTTGGTCGTTCTGTAGTGAACTTGAAATGCCTAAGTAATAAACAATATATTTCACATCTCTTGTTAGTTTTATATCATAATATCACCACAATCCACATAAGAAAATCATTGAAGTGTCCTTCTTCAATAGTGTCCTTCTTCATCAAAGTCACTTTCTATTAGGTAATAATGCAGAGCAATTTTCTATACTTTCAGCACCAAGTCTCACACTGAAACAAAAAACAACGAATTGAAAAAGTATGAAACTTTCCACATCTTGTATCTTTGAGTGAAGCAATGTGCTTTTGGAACTATTATTTTACTTGAATAATTGCGGAAGAAGCTGCAAGAAAATCAATGTATCTCTTTCTTCCAGAGTCTCATATAGTTGAGCCATTTGCACGAGAAAATACAACCGGAACAGGATGGTAACAACATTTCAGACAAATAAATTTCAGAAGAGGTCTATTCCCATAAATTGAGCTAATCCCAGTAGCCATTGCTGGCTTAACTATATGGACGGACAGTGCGACCACTCCAGGTACATAGATTACAGGAACATATAAGCATAAGATATAGGGGCACAAAAAAAATTGTAAGCTATAAAAGACACAAAAAAAAAATTATATGGACCAAAAAGATCCAAAAAAAAATCTGTAAGTTTTTCCATAAAATCTCGACACTGAAAATAATTGCAATTCTCTTAATAAAAAAACTCCACTGATGTTATGAATTGGAAATTACTTCAGGATATTCAGAAAATAAAGCAGAAGGTAAGAGACCGACGTACCCAAATGGTTCATATTGTATAAGATAAGCAAATCATTATAGAAGTAACAAAACCAAAATGTCACAAGACAGACACACAAAGAGAGGGAGGGAGAGAGGAGAAAGAGATCCACCAACCTGGAATTCAACAAATTGATCTTTAACAAAACGCAGCACAAGACTTGATTTTCCAGCCCCCACATCTCCAAGTAATACCTGAAGCACTTAAACCAAGTTAATCACCTAAAAAAAAAAAAAAAGAGACCTTAAGTATCCTTAAGCATCTCATTCCACGAGAGTGTTTTAATATCCAAATGGTTCATATTGCCTCAAATAAGCAAATCATTATAAAAGTATGTAAACACAATCGTCCATACAAAAAGATTAGGGAATTTTAATTAACATCAGTCATGGGATATTGATGATTTATCCATGGCTGATCTTTACCTCTTTACCGCCGATCTAGCCGATGAAAAAAACATATCTGCGGTCAAATATATTGATGTTTTATCCCATCACAGCCAAACTCGAACAATTTTCAATCAACAGAGCTGAAAAAAATTAATCTAGATGAACAAAGAGATTGAGAAAACTATCAAATGAGATTGGAATCTCTCTTACTGTTGTATAGGGGTTTGTGAGTTGAAAACTCTCGCGTCTCTCGTCCATGGCTGCTCTCTGTTTCTTCATTTTTTCCCTTAATTCCTTTGTCCATCTATGTAAAAAAGCTGATCTGTAAAAGATGATTTAGGGTTTTGGCGTGCGTCTCACTCTCTAGCAATCTGGTGGCTCTCCCGCCGTCATCGATGTCTCTCCTATTGGTGGTCCCTTTACCGCTAGTCCCAAAAAATGTATCCTATTCCTCAGTGGTTCAGAATTCT
This sequence comes from Camelina laxa, assembly GCA_024034495.1. NCBI lineage: Eukaryota > Viridiplantae > Streptophyta > Magnoliopsida > Brassicales > Brassicaceae > Camelina > Camelina laxa. The sequence goes on along the minus strand of CM043882.1, from coordinate 11,743,674 downwards.
CAAAGTCTAACCAAGCACAATCTCGATGTCAAAATTGTCGAATGGTAACCAAACCCTTCAAGTTTCATTCGAAGATGCTTAATGGGAGGTTTTTTTGATTGGTAAGTTCCTTTCAACCACTACATCGCATGTGGCGAAGGTTCATGTCATATTTAATAAGATCTGGCCTCTAGGGGACAAGTAAGTGCGGATGGATGTTTTTGAAGTCAATGATTCAACTGTAAATTCTAGAATCAGGGATCAGGAGGTAAGAGAACGTGTTTTATGTCGTGGTATGTGGAATATAGCAAAAATTCTGATGGTCATCTCTTGATGGTCACCAATCATTGAGGAATCCTAGTCGGATATTATGACAATACCAATGTGGGTTGTTATGAAGCAGGTTCAAGATAAGATGTTCATATGGAAGGGTTCCTAGCAAGTGTTGTGGGGATCCCAAGCGGCTACACCGGACACAGTTCTCTGCAAGAATTTTGGGGAAGCAAAAATGTTTGTTGAGGCAGATTTATCTAAAGATCAATCTAAATCTTTCCGGTTTCAATATGAAAATGAGTGGAAGCAATGGTGGAATTTTGGTACCCGTGGCTTCCACCAAAATGTTCTGTTTGCTCAAAATGGGGTCACCTGAAGGGTGTTTGCAAATCTAACAAAGAGAAGGCTATTGTACACTCTGAAAAGCCCCTTTGTCAAACTGCAGAAAAGGATAGGGTGCTAGCTGTATAGGCTAAAATTCAAGTGGCTGGTACAGCTTCTGTTGGTAATCAAACTCTGGTCTTGGTGAACGGTGTAAGACAAGCGGATACCACTACAGAGATTAGTCTATCAAAAACTATGGGCCATGAAGCAATTCTGGAAAAAGTCACCTTTCTGCAGTAGAGGGGGAAGTGTCGGTTCCAACTTCAACTCAAAGCAAAAGTTCTATGGGGGAAGAGGGTGTGTGGTGCTCAGTCTCCCCTTCTAAGGGTAGTCGCTCCCTAGAGCAGAAAACTCATCTTCCTAATAACATCACGGTCTCTCCTTCGTGATTCTCAGTTCTAGACGTTGAAGGTGTGCTGGGGGATGGAGAGGACAAAGTGGCAGAGAACTCAACTGAGATGGATGAAGGTAAATTACCAAACCTTGAGCATCAGTCGACCGTCATGGTGGGGTCAGACAATACAGAGAAAACAGAGGAAACAGAGAAAATAGAGCCAACCGAGAAAGGAAAGCTAGTAGGAGAGAATAGTGTCAGGCCATCTCTTCCTCGCGGTTCAAAATCTGCTTATAAGTTTTTCCCAGAAACTTTCTCTCAAGCCAATAATGATAGCCGTGTATTGGCTTGGAAGAAAAATGCCTCGAAGAAGAAACCTTAATGTTGGGGTTCTTCTGGAATGTTTGTGGGTTAAATAAAATTTCAAAATACTCGATCATTCATAGTTGGGTACAGAGTAAGTCAATGAAGTTTGGGTGTTTATTGGGGACGCAAGTCAAGGAGAATATTGCCCAAAGACTTGTAAATAAAGTTTGTCCAAATTGGTCTTTTATGTCAAATTATGAACACCACCGGTAGGGCATATTTGGATCTTGTGGAGTCCAACCACAAGGTTAACTCTAGTGTTTAAGAGCAGTCATATGGTTACTTGTAGGTTCTACTTGCGGGTGAGACAGAGTAATTCTTATGCTCCTTTGATTATGCTTTTAACAAGGCTGAGGGCAGGAAGGAACTTTGGGAAGATATGAAAGCTCACCACGATTCCCCCTTGTTCCAAAATAAGCCATGGGTGATTAGTAGTGACTTTAATGAAACACTTGACAGTGAGAAGAACTCCCGTTTTGATGATACTCCAATGCTGCATTATGGAATGAGGGATTTTTAGGAGGCGGTCCGTCACTGCTCACTGGTGGATCTCAAACACCATGGTTCACGTTCACATTATGTAATAAGAGGGATGGGGTGAAGTTAGTAAAATTAGTAAAACTAGTAAAACATAAGTATAACTAGGTAAAGCTAGTAGAACAGAAGTAAAACTAGTAATAGAAGGTAAAACTAGGTAAAACTAGTAGAATGAAAGTAAAACTAGTAAGGGAAGGTAGAACTGAAGTAAACTAGATAAAACAAGGTACAACTATCAGTCTTGTGAGAAATTGCTCGGATTTTTTTTCCATGATTCTATCGTTTGTAGATATCTCATCCATAGTTGAGGAAACGACATCAATGCTTTGGAATTAAATTGGCGTTTTGGGATTTAAGTAAAATTAGTAGAACTAAATTAAATTAGGTAAAGCTAGGTGAAAGTAGTAAAATGAAAGTAAAATTTGTAGAACTAAATTAAATGTACTAGAACTAGGTGAAACTAGTAAAACGGAAGTATAACTAGGTAATGCTAGTAGAACGGAAGTAAAACTAGTAAGAGAATGTAGAACTAGGTAAAACTAAGTATAACTAGGTAAAGCTAGTAGAACTGAAGTAAAACTAGGTACAAATATTAGTCTTGTGACAAATTGCTAGGATTATTTTCCATGATTCTATCGTTTGTTAATATCTCATCTACAATTGAGAAAACAACAGTAATGCTTTGGATTAAATTGGTGTTTTGGGATTTATGTAAAATTCCTAAAACTAAATTAAATGTAGTAGAACTAGGTGAAACTAGTAAAACTAGGTGGAGTTAGTAAAATTAGTAAGGAAAGGTAGAACTGAAGTAAACTAGATAAAACAAGGTACAACTATCAGTCTTGTGAGAAATTGCTCGGATTTTTTTTCCATGATTCTATCGTTTGTAGATATCTCATCCACAGTTGAGGAAACGACAACAATGCTTTGGAATTAACTTGGCGTTTCGGGTTTTAAATAAAATTAGTAGATCTAAATTAAATTAGGTAAAGCTAGGTGAAAGTAGTAAAACAGAAGTAAAATTTGTAAAATTAAATTAAATGTAGTAGAACTAGGTGAAACTAGTAAAACATATGTACAAATAGGTAATGCTAGTAGAAAGGAAAAACTAGTAAGCAAAGGTAGAACTAGGTAAAACTAGTAGAACTGAAGTAAAACTAGGTACAAATATTAGTCTTGTGACAAATTAAACAGATTATTTTCCATGATTTTGTCGTTTGTTAATATCTCATCTACAGTTGAGAAAACGACAGTAATGCTTTGAAATTAAATCGGTGTTTTGGGATTTAAGTAAAATTCGTAGAACTAAATTAAATGTAGTAGAACTAGGTGAAACTAGTAAAACTATGTGGAGTTAGTAAAATTAGTAAAACTAGTAAAACAGAAGTATAACTAGGTAAAACTAGTACGGAAGTAAAACTAGCTAAAACTAGTAGAACGAAAATAAAACTAGTAAGAGAAGTAGAACTAGGTAAAACTACTCGAACTAGGTAAAACTAGTAGAACAAAAGTAAAACTAGTAAGCGAAGGTAGAACTGAAGTAAACTAGATAAAACAAGGTACAACTACTAGTCTTGTGAGAAATTGCTCGGTTTTTTTTTCCATGATTCTATCATTTGTAAAAATCTCATCCAAAGTTGAGGAAACGACAACAATGCTTATCGCTGGCTCTCCCAAAATCTCTCGAGAAAGATCAGTTCCATATCCTACTTTCTTATCTTTTTGGTTGTTGAGTTTAACTAAAATATTATTTTTAATTAAAATATTTGACACAATTAAATAAATACTATAATATTAATTTATTGTTAAAGTTTGGGTTAATCCTAGAAGCTTTCCCAACTATCGCCGGCTCTCCCAAAATTTCTCGAGAAAGATGAGTTCCATATCCTACTTTCTTATCTTCTTGGTTGTTGGTATGATCTGCTATGCTTTTTATCAGATTCAGAACCGTAGAATTTCGGACCCTATGCTGCCTCGGTCGAACCCTAAAAATCTAATCCCTCAAATAGATGAATCATATATTCAGAATTTTTCAGCCTGTCCAGCTTCTCCGATGACCGACGACTCTTTCCCAGCGACCGAAGACTCTTTCCAAATATGGTGAAATTTTTTTTGTGCACTTGCAACAGGCCAAAATACACTTTTCTAGTTTAATTGATTCGTATATTGGCATGAAGTTCAAATATGACAAAACATTAATAATGTGTGTCTTGTTTCTAATTTAATTGATTCATATATTGGCACTAAGTTCAAAATTTTATAAATAAACAAAATTTTCATTTTAGGAACATAGTATTAAATACTATTGTTCTTTACAAATATGGTAAAAAAAAACTGTGTACTTGCAACAGGCCAAAATACACTTTTTTATTGTAATTGATTCATATATTGGCATGAAGTTCAAAGTTGTACTTTAGGGGTTTTCAATTTAATTAGTTATATGAAACCTTTAATTTTTTTTTTTTTAGTTTGACAGTTGATTAAACATAATTAACATACAATTACAAGTTTTTTGTGCATTCATATGTTAAAACTTGTAATTCTATAACTTTGTCATCCTTAGTTGGTTATTATTTACAAAGTGACATTAAAAGTGTATAACCTATAGAACCTTACTTGGTTATTATTCTTTCATAAAAAATTATTCATTTATAGTATAAAACTCTACAGAACATCTACACATTATGTATTGTTAACACTGAGTTTAGGTTTTAGTAATTGATTCTCAATTTATTATTTTCGGTAGTACCAATTTTACCATTTTTACCAGTTTTATCTTAGTTGTGCCAGTTTTACCGGGTGTTAGAAAGAGAGAATGGTAGTTTAATTGATTCATATATTGGCATGAAGTTCAAAATTATATAAAGAAACAAAATTTTCATTTTAGGAAGTATATAAAGAAACAAAATCTTCATTTTAGGAACATAGTATTAATACTATTTTTGTGAATTTTCACTTTAGGACAATCTTGGCTTAGTGAATTATTCGTTTTCTCCTCTTTGTTGATATGTTTACCACATGGGAGAAATGACCCTTCTAGCTTGCTTTTTGTCCAACCTAGGCCTATGTTAAACTTTATCTGTAGGTCAGAAACTGAGAGAAGGCGTATGGAGGATGAGTTCGATAAGGAGGTAGAAGAAAAGCTGAAGATGGTTCAGCATGACAACTCTTCTCCGAAGATGCCTCTGATATCTTCTCCTCGGCTGCCACTGAGGTATTTACCTACCACATCTCCTACATTTAATCAGTTTCTAGATTAAACTTATGAAGTTTTTTCTGATATATGTTTTGCCTTTGGTTTTTTGGCTTCGTGAACAAGATTTCACTATATTCTATAATCCTCCAATGATAAACCTAATTCCAGCTATGGTAAAAAACACCAAAGCTAAGCCACAAAAGAATGACAAAGAGGTTGGGGACATATGGGCATCATATCAGGAGTTGTACCAGTACTTGTTCCTGTTTTGGGCTGTGTTTCTGCTTTCTTAGTTTTCCCACTTTCTACTCGTTCTTTATGTTTCTCTCTTTAGCTCCGTTTTATTATTTTTCTTGTATCATATGAACAATATACATTAACTTCTGGTTTCTTTTCCTATTTTTTGTCCCCGCTGTAGGAGCCAGCCAAGATTTGTACGGAAATGTTGAGGAGAACCTGAGTTTAGTTGTGGTTTTGGTTAGGATTGACATAGCATCTTAGAGCAGAGATAGTTTTTGGGATGCTCTAACATATAATAGGTAGTTATGCATCTTTGCAAGTGTGGTTTTGAGAGGGTGAACCTTTATTTCGGGATAACATGTATCTGTGATTTTTTTTGGTGAACACATGTATGATTTTCTGTATGTTTGTTTCTACATGTTCTATCATGTTCTCGGTTAGGTTGATGGACTCTTTTTAGTATGTTTTTAGGGAAATATGTGATATTTTCAAGTGTTTTCCTCAGAAACATGTGATGGTTAATGATTATTATGTTTGTTGGTTATGTATCTATGGATTTCTTAACCTTTATTTTTCAATTTTTTTACTTAAAATAAGTAACCTCACTGGTCTCTCACCACTGGAGATGGTCTTACAAAGAAAATAAAACCTTAAAAAAATCCTACCAATTGATGTTTAGATTTATGTAAAACTGGCATCACTAAAATTATTCTAAAAAATACAAAATAGATTGTTATATATTCTAAAAAACTTGTCAACATTCTGAACTCCACTTGTCTTCTCCCACGTCATGGGTCCCTTCCATGTTATGAGCTCTGCCTAGGGGAACTGGCGCACTCGTTCTTTCCTATGCAAGAAAATTGAAGGTTATTACATTAGACACATGTGTTAACAGAACAGAACTAAACTAATATCTAGCAGCAAGAGAAATAGATATGTCACTAGATCAACAGCAAAAAATTTCATGAGGCATAGAATTGCTTACCTTGAACAAATGCTTGTACGCATCTTGATGGTCTTCGTAAGCGTAGCCATATTTTACCGTCAGCTCCTACAGTTTTTCATTTAACTTTTCTGTTTCTTCCTCCATACCAGGAATGTGTCTTATGCGCTTCAACTTTTCACTCATGACCTTTTTTTCCATCTCCAATGCATGCACAGCATGGAGTGTGTTCATCAGCTCAAGCCTTTTCATATGAAACTCCGCTTTTTCCTTCTGTGAAATAACACCAAAACTTGAACATTAGTTACCTTTCAAGTGAATAATTTTACAGACAATACGCAAAAGCCTACCTATTGCTATTCTACCAGTCTCTTCATCTCTTCATCAGTTTTTTTTGTGCTTGAATAGCCATTAATTTTTGCTAACCAGAAGAGAAGATCAGAGGAAAAGACTAAAAAAAAAAAAGGAATTTATGAAATGTACTATGTAAAGAGTGGCTTGAAACTTAACACTAGTTACCCTTCAAAGTGAATGATTTTACAGCCAATAAGCAAAAAGCCTACTTGTTGCTGTTCTGCCAATCTCTTCATTTCTTCATCAGCTTTCTTTTCCTCTTGAATAGCCCTTGAGCTTCGCTAACCAGAAGAGAATATCAGAGGAAGAGACAAAAAAAATACGAACTTATGAAATATACTATGTAAGAGTGGCTTGAAACTTGAATATTAGTTACCCTTCAAAGTGAATGATTATACAGACAATAAGCAAAAGCCTACCTATTGCTGTTCAGCCAATCTATTCATTTTTTCATCAGCTTTGTTTTGCTCTTCAATAGCCATTCAGTTTTGCTAACCAGAAGAGAAGATCAGAGGAGGAGACTGAAAAAATAGGAACGTATGAAATGTACTATATAAAGAGTGCAAAACGTGGTGAGTGGTGACGTTGTGTATTGATGCTATACACTACAAGAAAAATTGTCCAAAGCCACAAAAAAATTTCTAACTGTGACCCATATTTTATGGCTATTATCCTAATAGCATCGGAAAGCCACAACAAAATCTTATGGCTATAGCGTTGTAGCTAATTTCTCATTGTGGCTATTCCCGGAAAATTAGCCACAGATTTACCACAACAGATTTTGTGGCAAATAACCACAACTTGCAACAAAACAAATCGTATCTATAACGTTGTAACTATTTTATATTTGTGTTCTTTTGTGGTTATTTTTGTTAAGGATAGACATAAATTGTTTGTGGCAAGTTAAATTATTTATTAAAAAAAAAACATTCAGCATTACAAATATATATATATATATACAGAAATACATATACATACCCAAATACATATACGATTATTTAGATACAATACAGATTCTTTCCTTGACTCTCCGATTCCTCTTCTACCAACGTTTCTTTATTTGTGGCTTTTTTTCATATCTGAAAAGTCAAAATCTGAAAAAAAAAAAAAAAAAAGACGACAAAACTAGAATAAAACAGAAGATCTAAGAGACTAGAGCTTGAAATTAAGATAAACTGGAGTAATTAAACTTTAAGATCAATGAAAGAAACAACTTAGCTTCTTAGAGAATCAAAGGCAAGCATAGGACTTCCCAAGCTTTCTGCAACAAATAAGAAAACACAAATTCAATAAATAGTCAACAAAACAGTTAAAAAAAATTACGAAACAAAACCCTAAGATTCGTAGGAAGATCCAGTGAAGATCGAAAGAAAAAAAGAACCCAATCAATCCGAAGAACTTCCCCACAAGAAATTGGTTTAACTGAGACAAGAATAGAGAATCTTTCTCTTCATTTTTTATTATAAATGAACAGATCTGGGCAGATGAAAGATATTAAAACGTTGAAGTAAGTGAGATTCTTACAGATCTGGGAATAGGGATCAGAGAAAGAGTGTCAAGTCTAGAGAAAGAGCTCCGATCTATGAGTTCCGCCCATGGAAGACAGTGAAAGTGGCTATTACGTGGAGAGGAAAAGAAGAAAATCATGAGAAGTAATCAGAGGTTGAGATTGATTAGCTTGCTAAGTTGTTGAGGGAGAGTCTCTAGAGAAGAAGCCATTGACGGTGTGGTGTTAGTGTGCGGCAGGGAAGGAAGGAGAGGAAGTGGGAGGAAGAGAAAAAGACTTAGGTCAAGAGAAGAAGATACTAAAGTAATTAGGTTAAAGAGAGTAATAAATAAAATAAATGGAGAGTAAAGCGGTGACGTTTTCACCAACATAATCGAATGAGTTGAGATAATTCTTAAGTCTTTATTTTCACCAACATAAGTGGATTGCATCTCCACTTAGTAATCTTATAGATTGTACTTGTTTATGTGTTAGACATAATTCTATCATATAGAATAAATATTTTGTTTATCATACCTGTAAGTTTTGGTGCATAGAATTTAAAGTAGCCACAAAATAACTATGAATAGCTATAAAAATAATAGCCACATATTAATTTTTTGCTAATTATAGCTAATTAGCTACAACTAGCTATGAAATTTTTTTTTGTGGCTAATTAGCCACAAGTTGCTACAACATAGCTATAACATGGCCACAACATAATTTTGTGTCTGATTTGTGGCTAATATATGCTAGCTACAATATAATTGTGGCTGTTTTATGGCTTTCAACAGATTTTCTTATAGTGATAAATGTAAATCGTAAACATTTACATCCATGTAAATTGATTAATTTAGAATTAGAACTCCGTGGAAATTTGTGTTTCAGTGTTGTGTATTGATTGATGCTATAAATGTAAAAGATATAAATGTAAAACTTGAGAGAGGGAAAGAGGGGTTTTATGGTTTACAATTCCAAGGGGTTGAGAATGAAACCGTTGAAATTTGGTATGATAAGTAAACAGCTTGCTAAAATAGAACATACAAGGCAAAGGAAATGAATGGTAGAAATTAGAGTTTTGAGTAAACACAAGTGAGAACTCCAGTGCTGATATAAGGGATTTGTGAAAGTGACAATGATAGCAATTTTGAAATTGTATTGAGTCATTTCGAATTATAGCAATTTTCAATTTCACAACATAAAAACATTGTGAAATTGTGCTTCTAACAAGACGAGTACTCAGATTAACGACATCACAAAGAGGAAGATTCTCTATCTGAAAAGTAGTGTCGCCTTAATGATCGCCATTGAGCGTCTGCTCTAAACAGTGGTTCAGTCTGATATATCCAAAGCTGTGGACTTCTGCATTAGATTTTTTGCCTCTCTAATGGCTGAGCTCGCTGCATGCAGCACTAATTTCTTAAGCTGCAATGTAGTGATCAAAAAGAGATTATTCTGACTACTCTTTTTAGCAATAACAAGCGAATTGTTTGACATGATTCAGAATATTCATAGATAATGAAACCATAGTGTACCTTTAGTTTATCTTCGCATTCCTCTGCATTTTGAGGAGAAACAAAATCTCTTGAATTATTGTGTTAGCCTAACGCATTCCTCTGCGTTTTGAGGAGAAACAAAATCTAATGCCACCTTTATGCAAGACTGTAAATCCGGTTTGAACTTTAGGATCAATATCATTTCATATGACTAAATGTTAAATTTTGTATTACGGAAAGAAGAAACAGTGAATGAGTAAAGAGGACTGATTCAGTGGAATGAAAGGAGAGATGCTGAGTTTATTGATTGCGTACCTGTCTATTCTGACTTGGTGAGAACATACAGACTAACAAAGTGCAGACATTATTACTATCTCCAAATCCATAAGGAAGGGATCAAATTATCCTCATCAAAACCTGATAAAATCTTTCCAATGATGGAAATAGACTGATGGTACGGGTTTGGAGTTGAACCAGTGCAATGCAAGCTTTGCCTGTTGAATAATCTCGCTCCTGAATTCAAAATCAAACACACCAAAACATTACTTAGAACCATCAATTGCTTAAACATACATCATGAAAAGAAAAAAAAAGAATCTAGCTTTTTACACCTGAGCATTGAGTAATGATATTGTGTATTGAGACTTTTAAGTCCATTCTACATAAACCATATATCCAATATTACACATCAGCTTTGATCAGTCATTGAACAAAGGCAAAAAGCAAGTCAAAGCTTTGTGTTATTGATGCACATAAACATTTCGTCAACTTATACGAAATTTCAAACAGTGATGATCCAAAGACCATAGAGCTCTCGCATCTTTGGATCGCTAATGCATGCTTAAAAGTTTTGCAAAACACATTGCAACTTGCTAACAATTAATTTGTGATACCTAAGAAATCTCAAAAACAAACTAACAAAGATATGCTAATGTAAAGTTAGATAAAATGAGACAAAACACAATAAGACCAAAACCAGAAACACAACAATTACAAACTTGATGAACTCTTGGCAATAATTTGAGGTGACTAAGTTGATTTGGGAAGCAAGATAGAAGGAGAAATACATGTAGAGGTTCTGGTAACAAAACCTGCAAAGGTAGAAACATATATAAATTACATTGATCAGCCCAACAAACCGATTCAAGCTTTAAAAGAACATAACACAAGCATTGATCAATAACAGAACACAAACAAAAGCACATAACACAAACCGATTCAAGCTTTAATAGAAGTAAAGATCCGAACACAAGCATTGATCAATAACATAAGACAAACCAGTTGAAGTATTAAAAGAACAGAACACAAACATTGATCAATATTAGAACACAAACCGAAGCATTGATCAATAACATAATACAAGCTGATTCAAGCTTCAAAGAACAAAACAAAAAACAAACATTTATCAATAACATAACATTATTAAACACACACTTTCTCGTCTCCTAAAATCTTCTCAAATCATGAGTAAAATCGAAGAAATACACTGCATATTGACTCAAAAACCCTAATTACGGTAACATAAAATAACTCTAATTTTTCTAACAACAATTCCTGATTCATATAACCATAATATTAATTGGATCTAAACAATCCTAATTCATCAAGATTCACAAACAAAAACAAGAAGAATCGTACCAGGATAAGCATATTAGAGCATCGCTTCACCAAACTCTCTATAGTAAAAATAAAGATCAATGGTAGTAGAAAAAAAATAAAGATCCATGGTAAAAATAATTTAGAAACCGGAATCTTATTTAAAAACCTCACAACCTTCTCGAAGGAGGAAGATGGAAAGATAACAATAATATAACAACAGTGAAACGAATCCCAAGTTTAATTGTACTTAATCCTTGAAACAAATATTATGTTTACACCATTCAATAGGAGGAGGAACCACACACTCTTTGACATCGGCCGCCGCAACCTTTCTCGTCTCCTCTAACCTCTTGTGCTCTACCTCGAAGTCGACAAGTTGTTGACCCAAGATTTGATTCAGCTGGGAGAGTTGAGCGTCGATTAGTTCCACTTGATGCACGAGGGTGGTAGCCTCTTCCTTCTTCTTCATATGATCATTCTTCATAAGAATTGCTTTGAAGCTATCCATTGTCTCCTCCTCAACCACGACTCTTGTCTTAGTAAACACGTGTTTGATGGCCTCTAGTGCTTCGTCTTCCCACTCGAAATCTGAATTGCGTTTTGGACGTTTACTTGAACTCTCTCTGGCCATGTTGATGGCCTCTATTGCTTCGTCTTCCCACTGTGACATGCGTTTTGGACATTTACTGGAACTCTCACCAGCCATGGCCCGAGTCTAAAAACTAAAATAACCGTAACAAACTTTAGTAAAAACAATACGTGAAGTCAAAAAAAAACTGCATAAATTAAAGAGAGAAGCCGATTTGGTGATTGCCCACAAAACTTGAAGAAAAGAGATAGATCTTGAAGATGTAGTAAGAACTGATGATATTCATTATAGATTGAGAGGAGGTTTATAGGTGCAATGATTGAAGAAGAAGATGAAGAGAAGGAAACGATACAATGAATTTAGAGAGAGGAAGAGACAGCAAAAAAAAATGAGACTAGTGATGTTAAAACGGGTAGCTCGGGCCTGTTTAGACCCTGGTTCTCAAGGACTATAAAAACTGAATGCTTCTGAGATGGATATACATCCAACATATAAAAAAGGTGAATACAAATAACACATCCAATAGATGAATACACATACCAGGTCAAAGTTTAATCCTGATTACTCCCTGGGTATAGAGCATCTTTTTCATATTTTTCGTCTTCTATGTTACCTGATAAAACTGTGAATTAGCAAAACCTCTTGTCTTAATAAGTCTCAGATAAATAAGTCACTAAATTAGATAAATAAGTCTTATTTACCTTCATATTCAGCAAAACTTCATAACCAATTACGAGTACAGAGCTTGAACACTCTTCATGTGTTGTAGCTGCAATAATCACACATATACAAACACACAAAGAAAAACAATTAAATGAAACATTTCTCTTAGCACATACAGACTAAGAAAGTGCAGACATTATTACCATCTCCAAATCTATAACAAGGGATCAAATTATCCTCATCAAAACAAGATAAAGTCTTTCCAATGATGGAAATAGATTGCTGGTACGGGTTTGGAGTTGTTCCAATGTAATGCAAGCTTTGCTTGTTGAGTGATCTCACTCTTGAATTCAAAATCAAACACACAAAAACATTACGTTAAACCTTCAATTGCTTAAACATACATCATGAAAAAAAAAATCTAACTTTTCACACCTGAGCATTGAGTAATGCTAGTGTGTATTGAGACTCTTAAGTCCATTCTGCAAAAACCACATATCCAATATTACACAACAACTTTGATCAGTCATCGAACAAAGGCAAAAAAGCAAGTGAAAGCTTTGTGTTATTGATGCACAAAAACATTTCATCAGCTTATACGAAATTTCAAATAGTGCTGATCCAAAGACCATAGAGATCTCGCATCTTTGGATCGCTAACGCATGCTTAAAAAGTTTTACAAAACACATTGCAACTTGCTAACGATTAATTTGTGATACCTAAGAAATCTCAGAAGCAGACTAACAAAGATCTGCTAATGTAAAGTCAGATAAAATGAGAATTAAATTGGCATTTTGGGATTTAAGTAAAATTAGTAAAGCTAAATCAAATTAGGTAAAGCTAGGTGAAATTAGTAAAACTAGTAAAACGGAAGCAAAATTCGTAGAACTAAATTAAATGTATTAGAACTAGGTGAAACTAGTAAAACCAGGAGAAATAAGTAAAACTAGTAAAACTAAAACTAGCAAAACTAGGTGAAACTAGTGAAAGAAAAGTATAACTATGTAATGCTAGTAGAACGGTAGTGAAACTAGTAAGAGAAGGTAGAACTAGGTAAAACTAAGTATAACTAGGTAAAGCTAGTAGATCTGAAGTAAAACTAGGTACAAATATTACTCGGATTATTTTCCATGATTCTATCATTTGTAGATATCTCATCAACAGTTGAGAAAACAACTATAATGCTTTGAAATTAAATTGGTGTTTTGGGATCTATTGAAAATTCGTAGAACCAAATTAAATGTAGTAGAACAAGGTGAAACTAGTAAAACTAGGTGGAGTTAGTAAAATTGTAAAACTAGTGAAACGGAAGTATAACTAGGTAAAACTAGTAGAAAGGAAGTAAAACTAGCTAAAACTAGTAGAACATAAGTAAAACTTGTAAGAGAAGGTAGAACTACGTAAAACTACCCGAACGAAAGCAACACTAGTAAGGGAAGGCAGAAGTGAAGTAAACTAGATAAAACAAGTTACAGCTATCAGTCTTGTGAGAAAATTCTTGGATTTTTTTTTTCATGATTCTATCGTTTGTTAATATCTCATCCACAGTTAAGGAAACGACAGCAATGCTTTGGAGTTAAATTGACGTTTTGGGATTTACGTAAAATTAGTAGAACTAAATTAAATTCAGTAAAGCTAGGTGAAAGTAGTAAAACTAGTAAAACGGAAGAAAAATTAAGTACAAATATTAGTTTTGTGACAAATTTTTCGAATTATTTTCCATGATTATATCGTTTGTTAATATCTCATCTACATTTGAGAAAACGACAGTAATGCTTTGGAATTAAATTGGTGTTTGGGATTTAAGTAAAATTCATAGAACTAAATTAAATGTAGTGGAACTAGGTGAAACTAGTAAAACTAGGTGGAGTTAGTAAAATTAGTAAAACTAGTAAAACAGAAGTATAACTAGGTAAAGCTAGTAGAACAGAAGTAAAATTAGTAGAAAGTTAAAATAGGTAAGACTACTCGAACTAGGTAAAACTAGTAGAACAAAAGTAAAATTAGTAAAGGAAGGTAGAACTGAAGTAAACTAGATAAAACAAGGTACAACTATCAGTCTTGTGAGAAATTGCTTGGATTTTTTTCCATGATTCTATCGTTTGTAGATATCTCATTCATAGTTGAGGAAACAACAACAATATTTTAGAATTAAATTGGCATTTTAGGATTTAAGTAAAATTAGTAGAGATAAATTAAATTAGGGAAAGATAGGTGAAAGTAGTAAAACGGAAGTAAAATTCATAGAAGTAAAGTAAATGTAGTAGAAATAGATGAAACTAGTACAACTAGGTGAAACTAGTAAAACTAGGTGTGACCTAGTAAGTCATGGAGAAACCAATCTTAGTGTTTAAAAAATCATACGCTGCATCCACACTCGACCGAAGATCCTCAACTCCACTGGTGTTATTGGACTGTATTGATCTACCACCACGACAGACGTCAACTTTGAATTGCCACCCCACTTTATCATTCTGAAAACATCTTTCATGTAGGATGGTTATAATGATGACTTTATCCCTTGATATCCACAAAATTTATATATGTGAATCTCTAAACACAGAGACAATACTGCTCTGGAATTTTATTTGGTGTGCCTGTGAGATCTTTATATATAGGTCAACAACTTGAATACCTTTTCTAGGTCTTTCACTGGGGTCTTATTTTAGTTTCCCTATAATTAATCTGTTCAAAGGTAAAATTCCCAACACGTGGACTCACTAGAAATGTATATTTCTAAGTTTGACAAAAAACACAAATTTTCCATACTAATTTCAAAAGAAGAACTTACAAAAGGTGGATAACAAGACCAATAACACAGGTTATTAACCAACCAAATTGGTCCTAATCTGAACCCTACAATATACAAAACACTATACCTAAAGAGTGTACAAACCACACACAACTATATGAGTGGGGATGTCTAATAGAAACATTACAAGTGGGGATGCCAAATAGAAACATTACAAGTGGGGATGTCTAATAGTGTAAGAACGACATCAACATTTGTTATGCGTAACAAAAATTACGACCTAACCCCCTTCTTCAATTTCCACCCGCGTCCAACCAATTTATGAATCTAAAATTCATATTGCTTCGGCTATACTAATATATATGGAACCTAACTTCTTAAACTTTTTGATTCCAAGATGAACTCAACCTTGCTATAATCACAATATGTCGAAGAGTTATCTAACATTTCCAGAAAGCAGTCGCTGTCTGGAACCTCATCAAACACTTATGCTGCAAGTTTCTTCTTAATGACAGGCATGGCCGCATCAGAGAGGCCTTCAAAAGTTAGTCTCAGGGCTAAACACTCATTGTACTTCAACGCATAAACAACAAAATCACCAACTTGAATGTTCTGGGGGGGGGTTGTTTTCACCCTATAATAAGTGAATGAAGTTGCCCCGATTTTCTCTTACTTGTACCATTGGGAAACTTCCTGCATCAAGTGAGGAATCCATGTTGGTTATTGATGTTATGTGGGAAGTACAAGATGTCTACATCATCAACCCATCTCCTGTGTGTCATACCGTATATTGGTAATCTTCCCATGTACGTCTCAAAATAACCTTCTCCAAACTGCCATTTCTTATCGAAATCAAAAAAGTATATTCTTTTACCCACTGATTAACAAACCACAGGTCAAGGAAGACAATCTGATATGTTACAAAAAGGGATGGCATTTTCATGGCCCTTCTACGAAACATATGCATACATGCGAACATGTGCAGCAACACGAAATTAATTTTGCAGTCATTAGTCCACTATAGTTAGATAAGATAATTTATCGGACAAAACTTCCAAGCTTACCGCATCACAAAACCAGCCGTACACTTTATCACTAGGTGGCCAAAATTGTTTAGGGGTCATCAAATGTAAATAAAAATTGGCATTTCCAATGCTCGGAACTTTAGCCATCTATTCCACAATTTAGCAATCAGTTATAAATCCTACTCGATAAACAAAAATAAACACTTCTCACGTGTGAATTTTCAAACAACACTTACAAATCATCGGTTAAGAACACCTTCAACTTTCCCACTTTTGCATCACATGGCGCAATAAAAGGATCGTACACTTCGGGTGAGAGGACTACCTCATGGAGAGCTCGTCTTAATAATGCAAATTGTATAGATTCTTCATTATCACTTCCACCTATGTTAGTGTCCATACATTTTCCACAAAGAAAATCATCCTCTCCTGAGGAAGGAAACAACTTTTCTAATGGATTGCCCAAATTACTATGTTTCTCGTTTTATTTTAGTGTCCTCAATAGAGGGGTATTGTACCTCTTGGGTAAATCAGTAAAACCTTCACCGGCAATTGTCGAGTATTCATACCCCTCCACTTCCTGGACACTTCCCTTCCCACCACGAGATGTGGGTATAGGGTTATCACTACTTGGGTGAATTCTATTTAGTGGATGAATAATATTTACAGGAATGGGTTCTGCATCAGTTATGTGTACTCCGTCATTAAACTTCACTCTATTTTCACATTTCTCTATCTGGCCGCTTTGTACTCTTTTCCACGTTTTACACGGTGTACCATATGTATTGGCTTAATTGGGGTAATTCGCTCCACATTCTCGGCTTCGTTAAGTGTTTCATCTGGTTTGATATTAATACTTGCTTAGTCCATGATCCTTTTCTTTGACGCTTTAGGATTCCTAACACAACATGCATTTGGGTAACCATCCGCAGCCTTCATCTATAATATCCATGACTTGAACACATACATGTTTTTAACATTATATACACGACTCAACAAATTTTATAAAAAAATATAAAATAAAGAGAAATTAGACACTATCAAATATGTCTGTAAGAAATCCAATGAAAAGTATATAAAAAAATTAAAGTATACAACTTCAGAATAGTTAAAAATAACAAGGATTCTTCGAATAAATACAAAGACTTCATACTAGCTTTTCTCCTCCTAACGATTACCAAAATTCTGCATCAAAAATCATCGTATCGTAGTCTTTTAATAGTATATATATATATATATATATATATATATATATAATTTGATAATTACGGTAAAGAGATCGTACCTCCTCTTCCTTAGGTTTGTCATATCCTATTGTACCTGTTCCTTCATCCATTGACTTGTTAACAACTTTCTTCAAAAGTTGAACATCATTTTCAACGTTTCCTATCTTATTCTCCATCCCTTCAAGTTTCTTGACAACGAGACCTAGTGCTGTAACATATGTTAACTCCATATTTTCATTTTTCGACCCTAAATCTTCTACCATAATTAGGAACCTTCCACTTCGGTCTTCACCCTCTACACTTGACATCTTATCTACTGACATCTTCTCCCCAACACTTTCTTTCTTGTCTCTCACATTTTTGGGGACATTTTTTTATTTTAATTGGCGCAGTCTCAACGAAATCATCGTTACTATCCCCTTCAACATATTGCCTCCTCTCTCTCTTCTTCGTAAATTCACTCTTCCTTTTGACACAATACATTCTCTTGCATCCACTACCCCATTAATCACATCAAACAACAGATTATCCAGTGTCTTTTACCCACCTTACCCTACTCCGAACACTGAATTCTCTCCTGGCCACTATGGATATATGACATGCATAGGTTTTGCTACTAGATGTTTCACCTCAAGCTATATTTCAAATACAATAACATTACATATGATTCTATTAATAAATCTTCTAACCCGAGTTGTAATTCAAATTGGAGGAATACCTCTCCGTTATTCAAGAGTTTGCTCCTAGATATGAAGGCTTTAATATCCTTCATTGGCCTCCCTCAGCCCACCTAAGCAGAGGCAATGTAATCCTTCTCTTAAATTCCTATAACTAGACCAAGCACTTTGACGCTCTCAAATGCCCATATCAGCAAAACATGAACACATCCATGGAGGATATAAGCATTGTTATGTAAACCAAACACTTTGATGGAGTCCACTAATCTCTTGAAGCCAATCCTACCCCATTGAAAACTCTCAAATTATTTTTCATTCAATACCCTTTTGGCGTATTTCAGAAATATCCTACTATTCCTTGATATACGAAGAACTCCAACATGCACAAGATACAACCAAGCAATCTTAGTCTTCATGTCGAAAGGCCATGTCCTGCTGTTTCTCAAACCTGCAACCAGCTCGTTCCAGTTTGGTCCACATCATGCATCAACATGTAAAGCCGCCCATAATTCTGTATGACCGTCTTCACACTTTGTTTCATCTATCTTCTCACAGTTCAGCCTACTTATTTCTTCATATTCATATAAAAAAATCCTCAACGTCCTTCAACCAAAAACCATAACTCGGATGGCATATCTATTGCCAATTGATTAGCTAATAGATAGTGAATGGTCTTTCCACACCATAAGTAATTGGTTTCCGCTAGCTCCACTAACACTCCCAGTTGCGATTTTTCTCTTATTTCATTGTACACCATATCACCAACATAACCTTTCAACTCGCTAATATTTGACAAATTACAATTGTGGTGCATGCTTCTTTTCTGCATTGGATATCTCCCATCCGAAAATATCCTACTTGGATACCTCTTCGCATCATTGTTTGACCTCATATCTACAATAGAAACATTAGTTTTGATAAAAATCAACATCACAAACATGTACATCTGATGATAAGGTTATCAACAATTGAACATCAACTAACAATAACTACTAACTAACCTATGCATACGTCAACAACTTCATCTCACTAATTTAGACCTCGAAAATGACTCGTAACACAATTTATGAAATACATAATCTATCAAACACAGGCCGCAACATACAGAACCTAAACTCCCATTCTTTTATACTCAACATCTTACTAAGAACTGTTCATAATATCGTCATCTATTTAATTTCACTTCACACAACTCCTAAGCTCAATACTTTCACCATAATATACATATATTGATTAGCCATAAATTACACAGACAAGCACAATAATATTACATCCTGCTCAACTTTTGTCGACCTTGCCGTCAACTCGTCCGTCGTCCTCCTGTAATTAAAATCTTCCCCCAATCCTTCCCACAAATAACTTCTTTGCAACAAATAAAAGTAAAAATGATAAATTCGAAACCAAACTTGCCGATAACCTAAATTTCAAAACCGAATTTCAACACCGGAACTTTGATGAGGTTTGTGGATTATGGGATTCTACCCAACTTAAGTTAGTAATTAAAGTTTGTATAATACCAATTAACTTTTAATTATAAATGACATAAATTGTAAATAAACATACAAGGACTGGGTTATAAGTGATGTTAAAATTTTGATGTATCATTTTAGTAAGATTAAATTCAAACGTATTATTGTTAGTAATTAGGAAAATTTTATGTATTATTATAGGTAATTTCCCTTTATTAATTTAGTTTAAATTTAAGCTATAAATTTAAATATTTGTTTAAAGAAAATATTGATATGATATATATTATTTCTTATAATTTGATTGGTTACACAATTTAAATCATGTGTTAATCTTATAATCCAGAAATACTGATGTTGAACATGAAATATTTATTATTGGTTGAGAACAGGCCCGGCTTAAAATTTCCGTAGACCTAATACTATTTAAAAAAAGAAAAACTCAAAATAAACACTAATTATGAAAAACATTAACATGTTAATTCTTTTTTGGACCTTAGGAGCTTATATCATTACCTACAGAGAAACACATTGTGTTTTTATTGTATCGATTGCCGGAGTTCTATATAATTTTAAATTATTATGTATTACTTCATTTGATGCTAAAACAATTTGCACCAGACGTCTATATAGCTTCTAATGTGATTTTCGTCAGATAACTTCTGAAGTTGTCATTTGTTTATCGAGCGAAATAGGAATGTTGTCATGCTGATACGTTTTTTAAAAAAAAATGTATTTGCAACCTCTGCATGTATCTACCTAATTTGTATTGTTTTGTTTTTGTGTTATTTGTGTTTCCTCACTTTTGACGAATTAAAATGTATTTGCAATTTTTGCATGTAGCCAAACAGAACAAGTTAAACATGATTTTTAGGAATCAAAAATCAAATAATCAACAAAGCAAGAAGAACAAGCTATAGAATTAAAGAGAATAGGTATAGTCAAGAAGTAATATATATATACATATATATATATTGTATGTACGTACATTTTGTATATGTCAACAATAAAAGAAACATGCAAGTACAAAAGAAGACGCAAGCACAATAAGCATAAGAAGCAGAGGGGAAAGGAAATAAGAAAGAAATGAATAGAATGCATGTATGTATGTATGTCGTGTATGTCAAGTTTTGTGTGTATCAAGTTTTCAGTGTGTGTCAAGTTTTGTGAGTTTTACTTATACATAAGTTTTGTAAAATTTAAACTTTTAGAACCCCACTAATTGTTCTACCATTTGGACTATGTCAAAAATAAGACAATTTTCTAAATTTTTGAATTTACATTTTGTTTCAATAATAAATATGGTTAGACTCCCTTATGGGTGGTCTAAACCATTGGAGATGGTATGAGTGTAACAAAAGAGAGCATGAGAATCTTTTTTCTATATGAATAAAACGTTATTATATATATATAAAACGTTGAAACTTAAGGTTA
Organism: Camelina laxa; assembly: GCA_024034495.1. Lineage (NCBI taxonomy): Eukaryota > Viridiplantae > Streptophyta > Magnoliopsida > Brassicales > Brassicaceae > Camelina > Camelina laxa. Next base: position 11,722,655 of record CM043882.1, on the reverse strand, counting down.
CTGATTTTATCTAATACATATCCACGGTCGTGTGATATATGATTTGCTCTTTTAATAAACTGAAATTTGTGATGCGTCCTCCTGGCAATGGAGAATGTAGTTTCTTGTGGTTTCTTTGGCTCTTCGGTGAAAAAGCTAGGAAAGGATTGTGATATCTCATGTTGATGATGTTTTGATCTTCAGGTAAACCAAAAGATTGTGAAACGTTGGAGCCTTTTAATCAAACAAGACGATGGACACATGGAATTACAGGCAGCTTCTCTTTGTCACAAACACTCTGCATTTACATAGGATGCATTTCAAGAATAAGTATGTCCGAATCCCATTTTATTTCTCGACCAAATTAATTATCTTTGATAAATTAAAGGGTCTTCAATCATTAATATATTTGATAATACAAACGAAGCCTATTGATTTCCAGTCACCTTTAGTTCACTCCACTTTGGGAGTCCAAACCTCTTTCGTCACATATGAGGATTGACCATCATATTCATGGGATGGGAGTTGTATTCATTTTCTTTTTCTCTGTCAACATGTGCGTACCAGCGTATCGTATTTACATAAAGTTAATTATTGAAGGATTTGAGGAGAAGACATGCACAGTCACATGACAAAACTTGAATATATACGCACTAATTTAAGGAAAAGCAGGTGACAACAAAATAAATAAGTAAACAAAAGATTCGTTTTTATTTCTCAACCAATCAAATCATACATTAGCCAGGAATTCCACATCGGCTAGTAGTTTCACAAGTATGTCGGACAATAGAAACGCATGAATATCAATACTGCCTTCTTCGATCCCACGAAAAAACACGAGTTTGCCACTAAAACTATTGCTCGGTCCAGCACGAACTGCGATCGGTTTGCCCCAACCGAAATCGTAATCGTACACTTCAAACCGGGGAGAGCTTGAGACAATTACAGAATCCCTAGTCATTTTACTTCCAAGACCTAATTTTTGGATCTTCATTTCTCTAACCCAATCATCTGCATAAGTTGTATAGTCTTCATTCGTCAAAGATCTCAACATATTATTTATTTGCAAAAAAGCCCACCCGAGACCATGATCCAGCAACTCCCCAACTGTGGTAGTAGCTAACGCGTTATAGACCATATTCCCAAAACACTCTTTCACGCGCGGAGGGTTTAGCCTCTGCCTTAGATCCACTGCTACAAGGCAACGCGTCTTTTTTCTCGGTTTACACCACTATGTCTAATGATTGATCGCCACATATGCGCCGAGACCGCTTGCAAGGACGAGACTATATGGTCACTCGAGCCAATCTCGCAGTTGACTTTAGCTTTGAGATCAGAAATATTCCTCTTTGTGAAGTGAAAAACTCTCTCTGTGAACGTCGGAGAAACTTCACGGCTTGGTAGTGGTGGCGTCTCTGTCTCTGAAACCGGAATATGGATAGGGTAATCCATTGCGTCCAAGAACCATCCTTTGAGGGCTAGAGGCTGATCAAGATTCTCCCGTTGACCATTATTAGAGCAAATCTTCGACCAAGTGCTGAAGAAGTTCCAGATCGAAGCACCGTCGGCGACCATGTGATTGTAACCAAAACCGATGAAGACTCCATCTATCATCTCGGTAACTTGTAAAGCAAGCAAAGGCTCAGAGACGCCGTCGATGCTCTTGACACCGTTCATGGGATATAAAAGCTTGAAAACATCAGGAACAGAGCCGTCGGGTTGGAGAATATCGCTTACCGAGACAGATTCAGCTACGGCATGAATGAAACTAGCACCAGAGCCGTTGCAATCGATGTGAAACGACAAAGTATCGTCTTCATGATTTTCCACTTTGCTAAGACGACCAGCGAACGGGAAGTAAATATCTAAAGCAGAAGAAAGAGACGTTTTTAACCGAGAGATGAAATGGGTTTCCGGGTCGGGTTTGGGGAAGAGAATACCTCTTTGAGTATAATCAACATAGAGACAATTAAGATCAAATGGAGTTAGATGGATCTTTTCACGACCCTCTTGGTTTATGATTTGAGGTCGAACAATGTTCGAGGAAATAAGAGTTACGTCTGCCATTTTTAGTCTGTAATCTGAACCCAAAGCTCATGATTAGTACTGTATATAAGGTTAGGAAATTGAAAACGTAGAATATTAATCTAATTTGACACCATCACTGAGTAGTGAGCACCATCATTTATCTTAGAATTTATATCTTTTTTTTTTGTCTGTTTCAGCATGTGGATAATATATTTTTTGTTTAATAATTGTCATTTATGTAAAGTTTAACCTGCCTCAATCAGTAACAACCAACAACTTACAAGATTCAATTTATTTTATAATTTATGTGCCCTTTAATAATTTTTGTTGTTGTTGTTGTCCTTTTCAATGTGTGCGTATTGTACATAAAAAACGGGTTTTAAAATTCAATTATTGAAAGGCAGATGAGTGCTGTGAGCCTGTGACCTGACATGACGAAAACGACACCATGCGCTCATGCTACCGTAGTCAGTAGTCACCGTAAGAGTTGCTGCACATGTCCAGACACATATTAGGTGATACGGCCCATTTAGGTTTCCGATTACGACATTGACGGAGGTGTTTTCTTTTGGTCACAGACTCACAGTAATAGTTAATTTTTTTAACCTGTTCAATCAGTAATCATGTGAGCGTCGGTCGTGCAATATTTTAAATAAATCGACTGCATGTTGTCCACCAATTTAAGTAATTTTCCGACTTCTACCTTTCGATAGTTTTTTTTTCTTTTTCTTTTGTCTTATCTAACATGTGATTATGTGAACATCGAAGGGAGCAATCGTTGACCCAAATTCCAATGAGATGCGGCATCATGTCCAGACACGTCTAAACTATTCAAGCGTATTGGGTAAATTCCGATCCAGCCTAATGTACCTTTATATGGTATGGCTTTGATCTTTAGGTAACTGAAATGTTCGAGCTTTTGATAGAAGAATATGAAATGATGGAACTTGGGGTGGACATATGGAATTGTCGGCAGTTTCACACCTTGTCATGTTTGTTTTCTTTGGCTTTATACACTTTCTGTGTTTACTTTCCGTTTTGGATATCAATAAAATGCATTTCATGAAGCAATGATCAAGACCATAACCTTAGCCAGAACCATACATTGTACAACAAAAAGGCAAATATTGGAAGCCAAAGAGTACATATGTCCCTACATCAATCAATCATGCCTTAAAAATTCCATATCAGCTAGTAGGTTCACTAGTACATCCGATCGTAGGGTAGCCTGAACATCAATACTTCCTTCATTGATTCCTGGAAAAAGTGTAAGCTTTCCATTGAAACTACTCGACGGTCCAGATCGAGCTGCAATAGGTTTTCCCCAACCAAAATCTTTGTTGTACATTTCGAACCGGGGAGAACTTGCGATAACTATAGTATCACCGTCGACTTTACTGTCAGTGCCTAATTTTAGGTTTTTAACATTTCTAACCCAATCATCTGCAAAACTTTTACAATTTTCATTTATTTGCGAGCTCACTAATTTTCTTATTTCCAGAGCAGCCCAACCCAAGCCACGATCCAAGAGCTCTTCCACGGTGGTTACGGCAGATGCAAGATAGACCATATTCCCAAAACAATCTTTTTCAAGCGGAGGATTTATCCTCTGCCTCAAGTCCACCACTAGTTCTAATTGTGTCTCTCCTTCTTGGCTTAAACCACTGTGTTTGATGATTGATCGCCACATATGTGCTGAAACCGCTTGAAGAGATGAAATTACCAGGTCACTGGAGGCAACCTCGCTGTTGGCTTTAGCTTTGAGATCTGAAATATTCTTCTTTGTGAAGTGAAGCATCCAATGTTTCGTACTGTTCACCAAAGAAGATTCACGGCTTGGTGGTGGCGGCCTCTCCGTCATTGAAACCGGAATATGGATCGGGTAATCGATCCCCTCGAGAAACCATCCTTTGAGAACCAGAGGCTTACGATTGAAACCGGAACCACCACTCGAGCAAATCTTGGACCAAGTATGCAAAAAATCCCACATAGAAACCCCATCTCCAACCAAGTGGTTGTAACTGTAACCGATGAATACTCCATCCTTCATCTCGGTGACTTGTACAACAAGCAAGGGCTCGGGTGCGCCATCACAGTTTTTTAAACCGTTGCGGGGAAAGAAATCATCTAGGAAACAAGGAACTGAACCATCAGGCTGAAGAATATCACTCACCGAGACAGATTTAGCTTCGGCGTGGAGAAATTTAGCGCCAGAGTCATCACAGTCTACAAATAACGACACCGTATTGTCTTCAAGATTCTCCGTCTTCACGAGACGACCCGCGAAAGGGAAGTATATATCTAAGGCAAGAGAGAGAGAGGCCTTTAGCTGAGAGATGAGATTGAAACTGGGATCGGGTTTTGGAAAGAGAAGACCTCTTTGAGGACTACTGAACTGAAGAAGACTGAAGTCAAATGGAGTAAGATGGATCTTAGTTCGACCGGATTGGTTGCTGTTTACGGGTCGAACAATGCTCGACGACACTATAACTACCTCTCCTGCCATTTTTAGCCACTAATATAATGTGAAGCTCTGAAGGAAAAAAAAAGTTTGGCATCGCCAATCTAAAATACTACCCACATGCCGAGAAGCAGAAAACAAATCTTATCGGATGTATATATTCATTTATTTTTCGCCAGCATTTATTTATATTGTTGTTTATTAAAAAAAAAACTACAGAGTTATCTTATTCCATTAAAAACGAAATATGAAAATTTTTAACAATTCTAGTCTAAAATTGTACATAGTCCATGTATATTAGAAGATTTGTGAAGTTTCTCATTCTATTTAAGCTATGTATATTATATAAAAAGACCAAAATTTCAAGTTTACTTGCAAAAAATGCCAAAAACAATACTCGTGACATATAAGAAAAAAAAATCCTCACACACGTTTCTTTTTTAATAGGATTTAAATATACTGAATATTTCTTTTATATAATTAATGGGTAAAAATAAATCTTAAAATTTTAATTCAAGAACTAAATAGTTACATTGCTATACAGCACGAAAAAAGTTTGCATAAACTTTAATGTAATTTGTTAGTTATAAAATAATAGTGGAAGTTTTATTGATTTACGCTATAAATTTTATAATTTTTTACATTTAATTTACTTTGTTTAAGATTCTGATTTTAACCCGTTTTTTGTATACTATATACTTTAAAGTTCAAATCCATAAATCATTAAATTTGGTAAAATCCAGAAAATAAAACAAAAGTCATATTGACGCGGTCGAGTTTAGAAACCTCGATTTAACATTTTAGTTTATTTTTTTAGTTGTATATATTATATTGAATAAAATATAACATTTATGATTTCTTAGATTTTAATAAATGTCATGCATGGATGAGCAGTGCAATAAAATATTTAATAAATTAGAAATAATATTTTAGTTTTTAATATAAACAATGTTGTATCTTATTTTAAAAATATATTTCCTCTGTTTCAAAATATAGGATGTTTTGAGTAAAGCACGCATATTAAGAAATGATTACTTTAAAAAAGTTCAACCAATTATAAACTAGACTGCATAATATAAAATATTAAAATAATCTAAAAGTTGCATAAAAATTTAAAACATCCTATATTATGAAACAAAAAAATTGTCTAAAACATTTTATATAATGAAACAGAGGAAGTATATGTCATTATATATATGCATATTTAATCTTATTTTTATTAATAAAATTAAGTTTTATAATTGAAAAAATAATTGACATCTGTTAAATACTGTAGTTTTATTAAATAATTTCAAAAATATTGTTTTCTTATTCTATAAACCAACTAGTATTATGATCCTATGGACGGGAACATGTATCACTGGTTCTTATATATATTATTGAAATATTTTTTTTTTGTAAAATCAAAACGTGAAGACTTAACCAAAAATATAAAACTCTTATGAACATGACTTCTAAGAATGATAAGAAAACATTAATTTAGTACATTGTTTGAGACAATTATAAATCAGTCTCTTTTAATTAGTATCATACTAAATGATAACATGGTTTGCACAAAAATAATAAAATTAAAAAAGATAACATGCAAAAGAGTTTTATAATTAAAAACATAAAAAAAAAACTTACAGCTCTTCTTATACAGTAAACAAATTTTAGAGATACAGATAATAAGAAAATATTAATTATTAGTAGATGAGTAGATAGAAACTGAAATGGGTTGTACATAGCCAGCTTTCTCTGGTTTTGATCTTGAATCATATGAAATGTAGAGTAATAATCTTCAGCCATGAATCTGAAATAAAGATAAAAAATGTAATTAACAAACTCACCTTGTTTTATTAAAAGTAAAAAGAAAAAACAATGAATCTGAAATAATAAGAGAGAGTCATAAGATGACAAGAAGTCAATAAGCTTGGATCGATTATAATTGTTTTTCTCATACAATTTATAATCGATGTATATAATGTAAAAAAATTAGTGGAAAGCAAGAGAAAGCAAATGCCAGAAAAAGATGGAGAATTTGAGTTCAACGTGAAATGGATTTTTTTTTTTTTATTATTTTTGAATAAGTAGAGAAAAAAATGTGAGGAAGTTATTTATTTTGTTTTTTGTTTTAACAGAGAACATAAAATTTTCTTTAATTTCAAAATTATGAACAAAGCCTATGTGACACATTTCTACTGGTCATGTGACTTGTACTTTATAGTATAAAGGATATTAAATTTTCTTTTGTTAGTTATTAAATTAATTAAATTGTAATGATATTTTTTTATAATATGTCACATGATAATATATTAAACTTCTAACAACATTGCTTATATAGGTATATAGAGATATTAATTAACTGTGTTTTGGCAGTTAGGAGTTAGAACAACATAATAATTAATTGTATTTGGCAGTTGGAGTTTGAACAACATAATACGTAAATATAAATGTGATATTTGAAAGCAAATGTGTTTGACAAGAATTTAATTCTCTTGTGTCCTTATACCAGAAATTCATTTCTGCATTACCTCCACTTATTCTCACTATCCCGCATAGTTGTACCAAATATTTCCTAGTTGTACTAGTTGCACTCTAGTTGTACCAGTTGTACCTCGCATAGTGGGATTCAAACTCTAGGGGCGTGCGCGTGCGCATGGAGCTCGCAACCACTGAGCTACTGTGTTTTTCGTTGAACAATTACTGATTTAATTATATTTAACCTAAAACAACCTTCATTAAAGGTAATATTGTCTTTTTACCATTGAGAGAGGTTTTGAGAAATTGTTTTGATAGAAAGGGTGATATGAGATTTTAGCTCGTTTGACAACGAGCATAGAAGTAGTGTTAAGTTACCTCAAAAGTTGATGAGACTTGGGATGGAGATATAGAATAATGGAATAGGCAGATTATCTTCTCACGCAAGTCTCTGCATTCACAAGGTGAAGGAAGCTTCTTTAAATTATATGTTCTGTTTGCTCTTTTTGTTTTGCTCTACGTGTGTAACCTATGTTATTTGTGTTTAAAGATTAATAAAATGCATTTGAAGAAGCAATCAAGGGCTATCTAATCATATTACATTTGCCAAGTTCATACATTATACAATCAAGCAGACAAATATTGGAAGCCAAATAGTATGCTCCTAAATCAATCAGTCACGCAATAGTTTATGCGTAAAGTTATCACTTGCAATCAGGGCTAGCAGACGGTTACTGACTTTAACTAAACATCCACCCAACCCCATAGAGTCGGGGCTGCATCCACCATCACAATTTATGAGTGTAATAAAAAAGAACATGCAAAAAAATTTTAGTACATGAGTGAATAAAACACCGGACGTGGCAAGGGCGACACCAAAGGCGATTTATGTTTTATTTGTGACGAGCAAGTATGTCGCCGTTGGGGTTCTCTAGTCAAAACTGGGGTGTTTCTAGCGTCGGACGGAGGGATTGATAGTATGCAAGTGGTTGCGATGAATGATGGTAGTGCGGGTGAACAAAGAGGAAGCTGTGGAATCAATGTTGGGGAGTGAGAATGGATTTGGTTTGAGAGAGGAATCAACGCAGACCTCTTGTTTGGTTGGGTTAGCAGTAGAGGGCGCTGCTCTTTTGGCTAAAAAGTCGTATATAATCGTGACTAAAAAACATGTGTTTTCAAAGCCTTTATGAGAAGATTTCTTGATTGACAAATTTCTTAATGCTAAAGCTCCTCACGTAGGAAAAGTTCATATGATAATCAATAAGATCTAGAGACTAGGGAATAAATCAACAATGATTGACGTTTTCGAATTAAATGACACAACACTTAAGTTTTATGTTAAAAACGATATGATGCGGAGAAGGGCTTTGAACAGGGGTATGTGGAATATCATGGGCATTCTATGATTGTAACTAAATGGTCTCCGTTTGCGGAGGAGGAGCAGCCGGCTATGAAGTCCATTAATCTATGGGTTACACTAAAAGATGTTCACTCAACTATGTTCATGGAAAAGGGACTAGAGTTTTTGGCCAATGCGGTGGGCAAGCCGGTTAGGTTACACCCTAAAACCGAAGCTTGTGTAAGTTTTGATGAAGCACAAATTTTAGTTGAAGCTGATTTAACCAAGTTTTTACCAAAGGAGTTTGTGATTATGGGAGAAGAGGAGGGTGAGTTGGATGTTGTTGTTCATTACCCCTACCCCTAGCTTCCGCCTCGGTGTACTAGCTGTCATAAGTGGGATCACTTGCGTGATTCTTGTCTTATGAAAAGCTCATCAAGTGTTCCAGTAAACAATGAGAGTGTCTTCCACTAGTGGAAAAAACAGAAAATAATGAGCGGAACATAGGGGAAGAGAGGGGTAGTGCGAAAGCAGGGGACCAAACTATGGCTGTTGTAGTCTTTGTTGCTGAGCGGCAGAAAGCAGAGGATGGTTGGAGTACCCCTAAAAAAAAGAGTCACAGCCCAAGCCGTAAGGTGATCCAAGCTCTTTTGGATGAGGTCTCTAGTCTATATATTTTCTACGCTGCTCTTAGCGGGAAAAGGGAAATGGATGACGAAGAAGTGGTGATCACTGATGTGGATGAGGCGCTCCTAGGGGAGGTCTCAACATGGGTCACAGATGGAACCTGCCTGTTGATGGATCAGGAGGGAAAGCCAATTGAGGATCCTCAAGGTTGTTTAATGAAGAAGGACTGTGTTCTGACGGCTATTAAACCGAAGGTGGATCCACCTTTGCGTCAATGTCTTCCCAAAGACTCAAAAACAGCTCACAAAACAGTTTCCATATCTTTCTCTCGAGAAGCAGGGAAGAAGAATCTTCAATAACATTAATTATGTTAGGTTTCTTTTGGAATGTTCGCAGTTTAAACAAATCAAATAAACATTCTGTCATAAAGAAATGGGTGGAGGAAAATAAGATGAAGTTTGGGTGTTTAATTGAAACATGAGTTCGCGAGAGTAAGATGCAAAGGTTAATTGGCTAGTAAGGTTTTCAATGACTGGTCGGTTTTAACAACCTATGAGCACCATTGGAGAGGTCGTCTTTGGATAGTGTGGGAGAATGATGTTCTTCTTACACCTTTCTTCAAGAGCGAACAGATGGTCACTTGTTCGATAAAGCTACCTGATCAAAGAGAAGGATTTTTTTGTTCGTTTATCTATGCTTATAACACTGCTTTGGAGAGAAAAGAGTTGTGGAAGGAGCTTCACAATTATGTGGATACCTCGATTATTCGCAATAAGCTGTGGATAATTATGGGGGATTTTAATGAAACTTTGTATTTGTCGGAGCACTCTCAGATGGATGTTTAGCCTGTGGTTACTTATGGTATGCGGAACTTTCAAAGTGTAGTGAACTACTGCTCTTTTTCTGACCTAGCGGATCATGGCCCTCTGTATACTTGGTGCAGCAAGAGGGAGATTGATCTAATATCAAAGAAACTGGACAGAGTTATGGTGAATGCTTATTGGTTGCACTCTTTCCCGTCACCGTATAACGTTTTCGAGGCAGGAGGTTGCTCAGATCATTCGAGATGTCAGATAGAGCTTACAGCAGCGGCGAGTAATCAAGATGGTCACCGGAAACCGTTTTAAGTTTGTCAATGCAATTACGAGTCTTGAGGAGTTTAAACCTCTTTTTGTGAGACTTGGCAAGCTACTGAGCCGTTGCATATGTCCACTTCAACACTATATCGATTCACAAAGAAGTTGAAAGCATTGAAATTGGTGCTGAGAAATTTGGCAAAGAATAGAATGGGTAACTTGGTTAAGAAGTCAAAGAAGGCCTATGAAGATCTATGTAAGAAGCGGGAGCAGACAAATTTTGTTCCCAATCTCTCGAGCCATGGAAGAAGAGAACGTGGCTTATACACGTTGGGAACGAGTAGCTAGTTTGGAGGAGAAATATCTCAAACAGCGATCCAAGTTGCATTGACTGCAGTTCGGGGACAAGAACAACAAAACGTTTCACCGTGCTGTTCTCAAACGGGAGGCTAACAACTCGATCAAGGAGATTCAGTGGCCAGATGGATCTGTCACTAAAAAAACGGAGGAAATTAAAACCGTGGCTGAGAGGTTCTTTAGGGAATTTTTGCAGTTGATATTTGGTGACTATGAGGAGGTATCATCGGCTGGCTTAAAGGGTTTGTTGTTGTATCACTGTTCTGATATGGACAAACTCATGCTAACTCGCCCCGTATCAGTAGAGGAGGTCAAGAAGGTGTTATTTGCAATGCCGAATGACAAATCTCCTGGCCCTGATGGTTATACTTCAGAATTTTGTAAAGCTGCATGGGAATTTCTGGGAGGAGTGTTTGTCATGGCCGTACAGTAGTTTTTTGTCAAAGGTTTTCTGCCCAAGGGAGTCAATTCTAATTCCTAAAACGTCAGATGCTAGAGAGATGAAGGATTACAGACTAATTTCGTGTTACAACGTCTTGTATAAAGTTATCTCAAAAATTTTAGTGAATCGATTGAAGTTAGTATTGCCCAAGTTCATCGCTGGAAATCAATATGCGTTTGTCAAGAATAGGTTACTTCTTGCAAGCGAGGTTTGCGGTAGGGGTGCTCCCTGTCACCTTATTTGTTTGTCATTGCCATGGATGTGCATTTGAAAATGTTGGATAAAGCTGTGGGTTCACAATGCTTCGGATATCACCCATGTTGTAATATAATTGGTTTAACCCACCTTAGCTTTGTAGATGATCTCCTGATTTTTTCTGATGGCAAGGTTCGGTCTAGAGAAGGAATAATGCAGGTATTTGATGACTTTTCTAAGTGTTCAGGGCTTAACAACAGTTTACCTTGCGGGAATATCCACTGATTTTTACCAAGAGATAGTGGATCAATTCTCCTTTGCTATGGGTACTCTTCCGGTAAGATACTTAGGACATCCCCTTTTCACTAAGCGTCTCTCATCAGCGGATTGCCTTCCCCTAATCGAGCATGTAAAAAAAGAAAATTGGTTCTTGGTCAGCACGGTTCCTATCATAAGATGGACACCTCAATGTAATTACTTATGTTTAATGGAGCATTTGTAATTTTTAGATGGTCGCGCATCAACTTTCCCGGGAATGTATAAGAACGGTGGAGAAGCTCTGTTCTACTTATTTATGGTCGGGTGGGGAACTTAACACAAACAAAGCTAAAGTTGCTTGGGAGGATGTATGTAAGCCAAAATCAGAGCACGGGGTTGGGACTGAGATTTCTGTGAGAAGCAAATGATGCAAGTTGCTTAAAGCTCATTTAGCATATTTTCTCCTGTGATAATTCGTCGTGGGTAGTGTGGGTTAAACAGTCACTACTTAAGCACTCGTCTATCTAGGAAGTCGATGAAACACAGCTTGGATCCTGGATGTGGAGAAAAGAAGTTCAGGAATGCTGCCAAGCTCCTTTGTAAGACTATTGTCAAGGATGGTAAGTAGACTTCTTTATGGTTTGACATTTGGTCAAGCATGGTTGTCTTATGGAGATTTCTGAACCAAGAGGAGCAATTGATATGGGCATCGGTCGCAATGCAACAGTCGCCGAGGCTTGGAACCGTCGTATGTGAAACAACCCGACCCGTTTTTTTCTAATAATAATAATAATATAATTAAAGATCCCATAATATTTAATTACAGTCCAACCAATAACCCAACATACTCAACGGAAGACATATCAAACCAACTCCAACATATTTAAATACAATACCAATCATAACCAATATTACCAGCAACCTCACATGTTTCTAAACCAGGTTCCAACATAAGTAACATAACCAATAATACAATCGAGACCCTAGATGTTCCTCCTCCTTATCGCCATAATTCTACGCTACACATGCATTACATGCACCACAAACACAATGAGATGCGTGAGTATTCGCAGAAATATCTAGTGAGGCGATCCTCCCATCAACGAGCTATACACACAAGCAAATCAAAAGTACAACCACAAATAAAACATAACAAACCAGTCACTAAATAGAATGCCCAATAACACATTCACCACATCTACACAACATCACACAAAACAAGTCATAAAACATGGTACTTCACATATTGGTAAACTATTGTTGATTGCACCTCTAATCACCGAACAAACCGGACAGTAAGGTTTCTTGCGCGATATGTTTTGCAAATTATAGTCTACACTCTTTGGAAGGAGCGGAATGATCATCGTCATGGGACTAATCCAACCGGACAAGCTCAGATGATTAAATGGATTGATAGACAAGTTTGAAATCAACTGCTCACAATCCAACTTGGAGGTGATGAGCGGTATGCTGAAAGACTGCACATCTGACTTGCATCACGATTCTAACCTATTTTCTTAAATGATCTTTCTCTGTGTTTGCTCTTACTCTTGAAATAAATGTTGCACAAGTTGTAAAAACGCTATTTTCTTAAATCTTAGTCAATCAAAATACTGTTTTTTATCTAATACATATCCACAGTCAAACTTAAATAAACGTTAAAACTGCTACAAACAAAACAGACCATGAGAATCTTTTCATGTTATATTTTTATAATTAATTTTAAAAATTAATAATGTTACTACTAGACCATGTGTATTGAAAGTTTCTCATATAGATTTTTACTAATTAAAAATAATAATAATATTAATAATAATAAAAAATAGAAGAAATGTTAGTAACTGTTATGTACATATAACAAATTTTAATAGATTAAATTTTATCTTCTTGAATTGTTATTTATATAAATAATAGTTCTATATATAAATAATTAAAATAATATATTTTGAAATACCACAAAAAATTTATCGATCCAGATGCTCATATTGTGTTAACACGACAAAACAAAAAACATAACGATTGGTTAATAAATCACTAATAAACATAATGGAAATGAGCCGCCCTCGTGTATAATAATCAGCACGTCGTAGCCTGCGTTATGTGCCGACCGACATGCGGAGCCCGCAATAACACAATACCAAATCTCTCCCCTGTACTACGAACGTACTGTCGCTGTTACAGAGAAGCTTCCAAAAGCCTCAACAGGTTCAGAGGGACAAAACGGACAATGTTTTGTAAGACGTATCACATCATTTACGTAAACACGTAAAAAGTCAATTACTAACGGTATCCAGCCACCGACTACCGACCTATACCGTAGGGGGCCACTGTCTGTCCTCCTCTCCTTTTGTTTTGTTTATATGGGACGTGTGTATACGACGCGTATATGTCATATGATATGATTCGTCTATCCAATAAAAAAATTATTACACGTAAATGATACCTTTGCACACAAAAACACAAAAAAAAAACACGTAAATGAGACCATTCGATGTTTTTTTTTTGTTTAATCTCAAATTTAGGATTTAGGATTTTGGTTGGCTCATGCAGTCATGCTGGTATATTTAACATTATGTACAATCAATATATAGTTTTGTGGAAATGATTATAAATCAATACATTTTTATCTTTTTGATCGTAGTTCGTTCATCATAAGATGCAAAATTTGATTTAAAAAAAAATAGTTTTGTCATGCCATCGTGGAAACTTCACTAGCTAACAAACAAAATCAGACGATTGGTGTATATATATAATACGATGATTATTTTCATCATTATACTGAGACAGACGTTATTTATATATATCAATAAACATTCAAATTTGGATCGTACTCAATGATTTAATATTCGGTTATATCGTTAACTAAAAGACGAGTCGTCTATTCATCTCCACGACTTTTCTCGAGCTTATCACAAACAAAGCTTTCTCATCATTTTTTTATGAAATAAAAATCTTTTCACCTAAATTTAGGTTTATACTTTATACTATAGTCAATTATATGTTTAATAATTGAAACAAAATTTTCAACTATAACGCTACGTCGTCATTGATTTTGGGAATTTTCTCCTCCAACTACAACTGCAGCCTCTTTTCAACTCGCATATATATAAGAGAATCTTGATCAAGAAATCAGATAATTTCCCTAAACCCACTTTCTAAAGTCCTCTTATTGGAAACTCAACTCTATCCGGAGCCGCCATGGATGGTAGAGCAGTAGCCACAGTTGACGTGGGAGGCGCAAGGAAGAGAGAAAGACCATTCAAAGGGATAAGGATGAGAAAATGGGGTAAATGGGTTGCGGAGATTCGTGAACCCAATAAGCGTTCAAGGCTCTGGCTAGGCTCTTACGCTACACCTGAAGCGGCTGCGCGTGCGTACGACACGGCGGTTTTTTACCTCAGAGGGCCAACCGCTACGCTCAACTTCCCGGAGCTTATGCCGTGTATCCAAAATTTCGCAGCAGAGGACATGTCGGCCGCAACGATCAGGAAAAAGGCGACGGAGGTTGGAGCTCAGGTGGACGCGGTTGGGACGACGGTGGTACAGAACAACAAACGCCGCCGCGTTTTTAGTCAGAAGCGAGACTTTGGCGGCGGTTTACTAAAGCTTGTTGACTTGAACAAACTACCCGACCCGGAATATCCAGATGACAATTTGGTGGCAAAATAAAGTTCTTATTACATCTTACAGTTACAACCGTGACTGTAGCTATCGTACGTGGGGTTTGTGTTATATGAAACGTGATCACGGAAAGATTCCTCTGTTTCGTCGTTGTATTGAAATTCAATTTCAACCCGCAAGACAAAACTCTGTGACTGTACATATTATTCTAAGTAGCTAGTTAATAATTATGAGATTCTTGTTAATATCTATCAATTGTTTGGTAAACACCAAAATTATCATTGTAACGACTGTCTAATACTTCGATTATAATCACATCAAGCTTGTAAAAACGTTTGATGTTTTGTGAAGAAAACTTGAGTTGATTGGGAAGTTCGGACTCCTAATTTAGTGGAGTGGATCAAAGGTGACTTGAAACGTACTAGAATAGTAGACAAAGAAAATAACATCTAAGTCATTTTTTCTATTATCGTATGATTCATATCTATAGTTATGATAAAGAGATATAACTACGTAACTCTGTATTTAACTTTGTTAATGCACATGATTTTAAGTCCTTTAATACACACGTAACTTATTGTCACAAGCTTGGATAAGATTTGTTTTCTATCTTGTAGTATGTGGATGTCATTTCAGATTAGCCGAGGTTTAAGATTATATAAGTTGAGGCTTAGTTTTACAGAACAGAATCACACTAGTACCTAACAAATGGCAGATTTGGTCCTAATCTCCTCGAGCATTCTTCGACCCGTGAACAACAGCCAATCGAGTCAGGCAAAGATCCATCTTACTCCATTTGATCTCACTCATCATCAATATGATTATCCCCAAAGAGGTCTTCTCTTGCCCAAACCCGATCCCGACTTCCATCTCATTGAAAGAAAATAAGAGTGGTGAAAGATTGTTTCTTTATTGTTCAATCCTTAAACCTATTACATTGTGAGAGACTCACTTATATAGTCTCATAAGATTAAACCTAGATTCGAGAGAGTTCTTTGAGAAGGATTACGTGGCTTCATCTTCATCAACTGGTCCCAACATCTTGAATCGATTATGCAGAGTCACTGTCGTACCTTGTACGGTTTCCTTTGCTAATGCTTTGTTGTCTGCTGCAGGTGACCGTTGCAGAGTCGTGGGCTTCTTCTTTGTATTTTGGTCGCAGGCTTTTGGCTTGATGGGCTTGACACAATGTGAGCCTATTGACAAAACAGTGTCGTTTTGTGCTCTGTTCTTTACACTCCCCCGCAAACTTGGAGTGGGGGGAACGCTTACGCCAAGTTTGGCTCGGTAGTACTCAAATGGTCTTTGTGGGAGAGATTTGGTAAATATATCCGCCAGTTGAAAATGTGCAGGAATGTGATTAACAATCAAGTTACCAAAAGCGACCTGCTCACGAACATAGTGATAGTGTGTGGCGAAGTGCTTGGTGCGAGCATGAAAGCTCGGATTGGCAGTGAGATAGACAGCAGAGAGGTTATCGCAGTTGAGCTCCGGTGTTGCAGGTAGATGGATGCCTAAGTCATGAAGAAGATTCACGATCCACGTGATTTCAGATGTTGCTTCGGACATGGCTCTGTATTCAGCTTCGGTGGAGCTTTTGGACACTGTTTGTTGTTTCTTTGACGACCAAGAGATCATATTACGGCCAAGGAATGTGTAAAAGCCACCAGTGGACCTGCTAGTGGACGGACACCCAGAGTAGTCACTGTCGCTGTACACTCGAAGCTTAGAGTCTGTTTGGCGAGCAAAGGAGACTCCCATCGTAGTGGTGCCTTTGATATACCGTAGAATCCGTTTCAGAAGATGGAAATCAGAGACTGAAGGTTCATGCATCTTCTGACAGACATAGTTGACAGAGAATTGTAAGTCTGGTCTTGTTAGCGTCAAGTACTGCAGTCGACCAGCCAAACTTCTGAAATATTTAGGATTTTCGAACAAAACCTTTTGTTTTGGTACTTTGTTTAGTTGTTGAGGAAGTGGTGTTGCGACAGGAGCACAAGTAGACATAGAAGCAGCCGCTAAGAGATCCTCAACATACTTTTGTTGTGACAGGAACATACCATTTTCATGATACTGAATCTGAATACCAAGAAAGTAGTGAAGCCTGCCAAGATCTTTCATTTTGAACTGCTTGTCTAGCTCATCAAGGAGAGTGGAGAGAAGCTCAGAGGAGTTTCCTGTAATAGCCATATCATCAACATAGAGTAACAGCATAATAATGTATGTTCCTTTAAAGCAGACAAACAGAGAGGGGTCTCTTAGACTGCAAGTGAAGCCAAAGTCAAGCAGAAAGTTACTGAATTTATCAAACCAGGCTCTTGTAGCCTGTTTGAGGCCATAGAGAGATTTATGAAGAAGACAAACATGATTTGGATGATCCTTGTCAATAAAACCAGCAGGTTGTCTCATGTAGACAACTTCATTGAGATCACCATGGAGGAAGGCATTTTGAACATCCATTTGCTTAATTTCCCAGTTCATAACAGTTGCAAAGTGAAGAACCGCTCTTACTGTCACTGTTCGAACTACTGGGCTATAGGTTTCAAGATAATCTATGCCTTCTTCTTGTGTAAATCCTTGAGCGACGAGTCTGGCATTAAACTTGTCTAGAGATCCATCGGCATTGAGTTTGACCCGAAAAACCCACTTTGAACCTAAAACATGCATATCCGGTGTTTCAGGAACTAAAGAGAACGTATTTGCTTCTTTGCAGTTACCTATCTCTTCAGTCATAGCAGCTGTCCAGTTTGGATCTTTAAGAGCAGCAGTGACTGTTGCAGGTTTCAGATAAGATACTTTATGCGTGAGTAGAGCATAGCGAGGGTTCGGTTTGACAATACCAGCTTTTGATCGAGTTGTCATTGGATGAGTTGAAGTTTCTGCAGTTGATTCACAAGTTGTTTCAGTTGTGTAGATATTATCATTGGTAACTGAACTTTGCACATTTGAGACTGATGAATGTGAGCTGTTGCCTATAGGATCAAGATCTAAGCTTGCCATACACTCAGAACTCACATCATCAGCATCATGTTCAAGATCAGTCACTTTTGGTGTTGGCATGTCATTTGTAGAAACAGTGTCATTCGTTGTAGTTGGAGCTGGCATTGTCGTAACAGGAACTTGTTCTGTTGCTGTTGCAGTGGCTTCTGTAGAGTTTGCTACTGGAGCACAAGAGGCAGTAACATTAGAAAGCTGCTTGAGCCAGGCTCCATATAGTGGTGTGGGCGATGATTTGTGAAGATAACTGTATACACTTGTGAATGGAAGCTTGTTTCATCAAAAATGACATGGCGACTGATGTATACACGCCCAGTAGGAGGATAAAAACATCTGTACCCTTTATATTTCTCAGTGTATCCGAGAAAAACGCACTTAAGTGAGCGAGGATCAAACTTATTTTGAGTGTATGGTCTCAACATCGGGAAGCAGGCACAACCAAAGGTCCTTAAGGCTGAATATTCTGGTGATTTTGAGAATAGAGCTTCATAAGGACTTATGTTACATGCGAGAGCACTTGTAGGCAGGAGATTGCTCAGAAAATTTGATGTAAAGAATGCTTCTACCCAGAAACTCTGTGGTATAGCACTTTGGAAGAGTAAAGTCAGAGCCATCTCTGTCAACTGCCTGTGCTTCCTCTCTGCTATGCCGTTTTGCTGAGGAGTGTGAGGGCAAGAGACAAAGTGTTGAATACCAGATGCCTCCAGATGAGTAAGAAATTTCTGACTTGTGAATTCCCCACCTCCATCAGATTGAAATGTTCCTATCTTTGTTTGTAAAAGGTTTTCAACAAAAGACTGAAACTTGATGAAGATTGAGTAGAAATCAGATTTTCTTTTTAGAGGATAAAGCCAACAGTATCTTGAGAAGTTATCAATGAATACAACATAAAATCTGAATTCTTGAACAGAAGATACAGGAGAGGGACCCCAGAGATCACAATGCACCCTCTCTAGGGGTCTTGATGCAATAAAAGTAGAAGAAACAAATGGCAGTTTTGAACTCTTCCCAAGCTGACATGACTCACACATCTTCTTAGTACTTTTATTGATTTGAATTGCCTTATTTGTAGATAGAAGTTGAAGGATCTGCTGATGTGGATGCCCTAACCTTTGATGCCAAACCTCATCGCCAGTCTTGACTTGTCTTGTAGAGTAAAACGTCTTGTACTTTGGGTCATCCAGTTTATACAAACCATTAGTTTCCCTTCCCTTTGTCAGAACTTTGCGTGTTGCTTTGTCCTTTATAACAACATCATCACCATCAAATGAAACTTTACAAGGATAGTCTTTGGTTAACCTTGAAACTGACAATAATGATTTAGCTATTTCAGGACAAACAAGCACATCTTTAAGTGGGAGATTACCTGATGTGGAGGGAAGGTTTGCAGAGCCAACATGTGTGATGGGTAGAAAATTTCCATCACTCGCCATCACCATATCAGTTCCATGATAGGGTTGAGCCTTTTACAGACGTTGAGTCGAGCTGGTGATGTGCGCTGTTGCAGCAGAGTCTGGATACCAGCTATTGTCCTCGGTGACATCAGTGATGTGGAGTGCAGAGAACGCAGCAACATTGATTGCAGGTTGAGGAGATTGCTGATACTCTTCATCGAACCGATACCAGCACTCAAACGCATTGTGTCCACGTTTTCCACATATTTGACAGTTTGGTTTCTCAGTTGATGTAACAGAGGAGCTAGATGGTCGAGCCTTGGTGAACTGTTGGTGAAATCCACGACCTCTAGTAGAGTAGCTTCCTCGACCTCTGCCTATGTTACCTCTTCCTCTGTATTGAGAGCCAACATTCTCATCGTGTTGAAGGCTAAGTGAGGGGACACTTCGGTTGACACAGAGTATCGTTGTATACGATCTTCGTATCCAGTTAGGCGAGAGACAACAGTTTCATAAGTAGGTTCAGGGACTCTATCCATGAAGTCCTCAACAACAGTTATTATTGGCTCATACTCTCTACCTAAACCTCTTAAAGCTGCAAAAATCTTCATCTTTTCGCTAACATGATCACCAATAGAAGCAAGCTGGTCACATATATCTTTAATTCCTCTAAGATACTCAGACATACTTTTATCTAACTTCTCATTATTTTGAAGGCGTCTTTGCAACTCGAACAGCCTAGAAGACGATGTGCGGTTAAAGTGAGAGATTAGAGTAATCCATACCTCATGAGCAGTTGTAGATCCGACTACCAGCCTCATTACATTTTCACTCATCGAACCAAGTAACCAAGCCTTAACCACTTGATCTACTCGAGACCAGTTCTCAAAGTCTGGATTTGAGACCTCTTCCGTCTTGTTGTCATTTTTGTTTCGGACAGGAATCGTTTCTTGTGGTGGCTTGGTTGCGCCGTTTACAAACCCAAGTAGGGCTTGACTGCAGAGAAAGGACTCGAACTGAGACTTCCATATGATGTAATTTTCTTCTGTGAGTTTGATTGTAACACAGTTAGAGATATGTAGTGAAGGAGAAGAGAAGAGTTCCATGGAGCCGTCCATGGCTCTGATACCATGAAAGAAAATAAGAGTGGTGAAAGATTGTTTCTTTATTGTTCAATCCTTAAACCTATTACATTGTGAGAGACTCACTTATATAGTCTCATAAGATCAAACCTAGATTCGAGAGAGTTCTTTGAGAAGGATTACGTGGCTTCATCTTCATCAACTGGTCCCAACATCTTGAATCTATTATGCAGAGTCACTGTCGTACCTTGTACGGTTTCCTTTGCTAATGCTTTGTTGTCTGCTGCAGGTGACCGTTGCAGAGTCGTGGGCTTCTTCTTTGTATTTTGGTCGCAGGCTTTTGGCTTGATGGGCTTGACACAATGTGAACCTATTGACAAAACAATGTCGTTTTGTGCTCTGTTCTTTACACTCATCTCTCGACTAAAGACCTCTCTCTCTCTTGCGTTAGAGATCTACTTCCCTTTCGCAGGTCGTCTCGTTAAAGTGGAGAATCTTGAAGATAACTCGGTGTCGTTTTACATAGACTGTGATGGCTCCGGCGCTAGATTTCTCCACGCCGAAGCTAAATCAGTTTCAGTGAGTGATTTTCTTCAGCCTGATGGTTCTGTTCCCGGTTTCATACAACACTTCTTTCCCGCTGACGATATCAAGAGCAGTGATGGTGTCTCGGAGCCCTTGCTTGCTTTACAAGTCACCGAGATGAAGGATGGAGTTTTCATTGGATTCTGTTATAACCACATGGTGGCAGACGGTGCTTCGATGTGGAGCCTCTTCCACACGTGGTCAAAGATTTGCTCAAGTGGTTCGGGTTCAGATCATCAGCCTCTTATTCTTAAAGGATGGTTCCTTGACGGGATCGATTACCCCATCCATATTCCAGTTTCAGAGACGGAGAGGCCACAGCCAAGACGTGAACTATCTTCCGTACCCATCACGAAAGATAGGGTTTTTTTTTTTTTTTTTTTTTTTTTGGTTTAATGTGAAGATTTTATTTCAACCGTTAAGTACCAATACAAAACCCATTATCATGAGGAACAAGGACAAAAAAAAAAAAAAAGATTACAACGGAAAAGTAAAAAAAGAGAAGTAGAGAAGAAGAAAAGAATCCCGCTGGTGAGGCTCCGGAAGGGATAGAAGTCGATCCCGGATGGTGCGATCAATGGCGAGACGCAGAGCAGCTGGAGTGGAGGCAATTGAGGCGAAGATCCGTCGATTACGTTCTTTCCAGAGATGGTAGACAACAGACTGGAGGAGAAGCTTCAGTAATGTTGCCACTTTGGACTGAATGGGAGAGTTAAGGTGGATGATCCAAGCCGGAGTTTCAGCGAGAAGATCCGGTGGGTTGCGAATTACTTTTCCGGCCAAGTAGCCCCAAACCTCCCTCGAGAAGTGACACTCGAAGAAGAGGTGGTGGTGGCTCTCTTCATGACTTGAACATAAATCACAAGAGGCGGGAATGTTCATGCCCCAGCGCCTCAGTCTATCCCTGGTAGGCAGGCGGGAGAGTATAGCCAACCAAGTACATAAAGAGTATCGCGGTACATGCTCCTTAAACCAAATTACCGGAGCCCATGGTAGCCTCGGTGAGTGGGTTCGCAGCTGTTCCCAAGTGTCCTTGGATGAGAAGGTAGAGCTGTATGTACCTGAGGCCTGGCGCCAGAGGAAGTGATCACTAGAGTTACCAGGTCCCGGAGGTGCAACATCAGTTAGGGTGATCATCAAACTTTGAGCATTGTCAGAACGTGCGGACGGTAAGAACCATTCACCATTCCTCGATGCCTCTTCTACTTTTGCATCTCTCCTGATCCGCAGCAGTCTTGGACCATCCTCCCCGAGAAATTTTATAAGTTGGCCAAAATTTGTCCACGAATCATACCAGAAGGAAGCAGACTTTCCATCACCCACCTCACACTTAAGAAAGTCAATGAGAGTGGTTTTCAGCTGTAGCATACTGTTGATAGTTTTAGAAAAGCGGTTGGAGACAGGGGTGACCCATAAGCTTTTCCTCGGGAAGATATTACCCTTAAGCCAAGCGACCCATAATGAACCCGAGTTGGAGAAGAAGTTCCAAAGCTGCTTCAGCCGAAAGACAACTTCAAAGTCCTCTAGCCTGCGTATACCAAGCCCACCCTCATCCTTTGGTCTGCAAACATCTTTCCATGCAACCCTTGCACCTGAGGCAGGGCCAATCTTGTTCTTCCAGAGAAAGGCAGAGCAGAGTGAATCAACCTGAGCATAGAAATGTTTTGGCAAGACAAAGACACTGCTCCAAAAATTTACCATGCCATAAATAACCGATGCAATCATACGCACTCTTCCAGCAAGGGATAGTAACTTTACCGTCCATGAGTGGATTTTGTTGGTGATTCTTTCTAGAAATGGTTGCAACATGGCAGACGTTATTCTGGTAGGATTAAGTGGTAAGCCCAGATAGCGAGTGGGGAAGGTTCCCAACTCTATTCCAGCAATAGCACTAAGTTCACTAGCATCCGAGTCAGTGTAACCCCCAAAAAAGATTTCTGACTTTGAAGGATTCATGTCCAAGCCAGTCATGTCTCTGAATTTGCTCATCACCTCTGCAATTCCAGCCAAGGACTGCCTTGAGCCATTTGAAAAAACGAGGAGATCGTCTGCGAATAGCAAGTGTGTGATTCGCGGCTGAGAGCAGTGAGGGTGGAGGACTATTTTTCCCTGATCCACCGCATCCTCAAGCAACTTTGACAGAGCTTGCATAACCATAATGAACAGGTAAGGTGAAATAGGATCGCCCTGCCTCAATCCTTTCTTCCCCGCAAAGAAACCAGCAAGCTCACCATTTACCGCCACAGAGAATCTTGGGGAGACACATTCCTTTATCCAAGCACAAAACATTGGTGGGAAATCCTGAGCAGCCAACATCTTATAAACAAAATCCCAACAGACCGTATCAAAAGCTTTTCTGATATCCACTTTGAGCATAGAGCTTTCGGGGCAGGAGGGTCGCTGGTAATGTCTTATCAGTTCCGAGGCGAGAAGCACATTTTCTCCAAGGGACCTACCTTTAAGGAAAGCAGCTTGATTTGAAGAGATACTCTCCTGCAAGATGGGCTTAAGGCGGTTCGCTATAATCTTGGAGATTATCTTGTAAACGAGATTACAGCAACTAATGGGTCGGTAGTCCCCCAACTTACAGGCTTCAGGGAATTTTGGAATGAGGGCAATCTTGGTGGTGTTTAGATCTTTAAGTAGGCGACCATTCCTGAAAAATTCTTGGACAGCCGCCACAACATCAGCTCGTACAATGCTCCATGATGCTCTAAAAAATTCCACTGAAAACCCATCTGGTCCTGGACACTTGTTCAGAGGCAAAGCAAACACCGTACTTGTTATTTCTTCCTCAGTAACCAGCCTTGCCAACTCTTGCTTTTGCCGGTCTGAACATTTGAAATGGAGGAGACTAGCTAGATCAGGAACGGAGCAGGGGGAGACAGGAAGGTCCGTAGCTCCAAGAATCCCTTCAAAGTACATAGCAGCGTGTGACTTAATCTCTGAGTCAGTAATGAGGCGTCGCCCACTTTGGTCTTCCAAAAGGTGAATGTGGTTCCTGCTCAGCCGAACCGTTAAAGAGTTATGAAAGTAAGCCGTGTTACGGTCCCCAAGGTACATCCATTTTATTCGGGATCTTTGGCGGAAGAATTTCTCCTCTGCAACACAGAGAGTTTTCCACTTTGCTCTGATAAGATGCTCCTCCCTTGCCAAAGAAGGTGAGGGGTTTGTGAGGATATCCCGCCGGATTTGATCCAACTTTTCCTCTTCTGCTTTGACCCTTTCAGTGATGCCACTGAAGTGTGTCTTGTTCAGTTGACGCAGCGGATGCTTAAGGGATTTTAAAGATTTGGCAATCTTGAACTGATTTGAACCCTCCACCGAAGCACAGTCCCATGACTGTCTCACTACCTCTGCATAGTCTGGATGATCCACAACATGGTGGAAGAATTGGAAGGGTCTGACAATGAAGCGCCTGAGAGATGGGAGGGAGAACCAAATCGGAGTGTGATCCGAGTCCTTGGGGTCCAAAAACTCCGCAAACGCGTCTGCAAACTGGGAGGCCCACCGTTGATTTATCAATGCATGGTCAATTCTTTTGGAAATGGTGTCCCCATCACTGCAGTTCCACCAAGAGTAAGTAAGCCCTTTTGTCTGCGCCTCGAAAAGATCTGCTTCTTGTAAAGCGAGATTCATCTCACCCATGCCTGCAGTGTCAATGTCTCGGGTTTGATGATCTGAATGTTGAGTTACTCTCATGATTTGGTTGAAGTCACCAAGGACAGCCCAAGGGTGATTCATGACAGGAGTAGTGGAGTTTAGAGAGACTAACTCCTCCCATAGGGAAGACCTCTGCAACACTTGGTTGAACCCATAAGCAAAAGAGATGGTGAGGCTGATGTTTTCAGAAGGTAGAAAAACACCACACGTCACCAACTGAGCTGAACTCTGATAAACTACCATAGAGATGCTTGGATCCCATACAACTACAATCCTCGCGGAGTTATGATGCGCAAAATTTGCCAAAAATTTCCAGCCAAAGGGGATAGCATTAGCTAGTCGTCTCGAGTTTACTTCTCTCACTCGAGTCTCCAAAAAAGCGCCAAAAAGGGGCTTGCGGATATTAATCCATTCCTTAGTCATAGACTGTCTAGAACCGCTATTCAGTCCTCTGATGTTCCATACAAAAAACATGATAATGGGTTTTCTAATGTAACAACGCGGCCTTACGGCCACTCTTCCGGCGGTTTACCAGAAGAAAGGGGGTCTCCACTGTGAGCTCTGGATTCGTGGTGCAGCTCGGGTCAACAAAAAGAGTATTCAAAGTCGCAGCTTCTGTTTGCTTCGATTCAGCCGAAGGCAGTGTCAACTGCGGGACTACAACACTAGTTTCCCCTCCTCCACCTGCCTGATTCACGGGCATGTAAGAGGTTTCAACAGCCGCATTTACTTTAACCGGGGAAGTAGTGATAGAACGAGTATTTAAGACAGTACTAGAGCGTCCCGTGCGTGAGCTCGATGCTCGACGGGATCGTTCTCGACGAGAGGGACGACCTCTCCTGCTGTTTGAGCGCCGTGGCAGAACCTTGCGACATGACGCAGAGGGAGGGCTACGTCTACACATCGCCGACGCATGGCCAAACTGGTTGCAACCAGTACACTTTGGCGGAAGCCAAGGGTAAGATACATCTATGTCAATCTCTCTGCCATCGCTGAACCCAGAAACAATACGGGTGGGAAGCTCTTTAAGCAGGTTGATTCGAACTAGGACCTTAGCAACCTCAAAATTCTCCTTTCGGGCAGTTTCTGGAGCCAGAGCAACGGGTTTCCCTATCGCCGTTGTGAGTCTTCCAAGACTTTCCCTGTTAAACAAGAGGTAAGGCACTCCTCGCAGTTCTACCGTCACTATTGCCGAAGATAATGGTAGAGTGTCCGGATTGAAGTCAGGTGACCATGGGGCGACAAACATCGGATGGCCTGCTATGCTCCACATGGTACGCGATAGTATTGATGCCCGAATGTTATGGTTTGTCACCTTAAGCAAAAAATTCCCCGGCCTTATCCGGTGTACAAAGATCCGAGGACCCTGTTTAGCCCATATGGCATTCACCACGCCAATGATCCTTCCCATTGCTGGAGGTGGCCCATGGAATTGAGCGAAAATAAAATCCTTGAACTCCTCCTTGGCAGCTTGTATATTCTCGTCCGGAATAAAGACGAAAGGGACCCCTGAAATGTGTTGCGTAGGGGTGCCAATCTCCTCCAGACAAGCTGGGTCACGCACAACCGAAGAGTAGGTACGCGGTTTGCTTGAATTTCCGTCAACAGTATTTGCAGCGGAGGGTGAACCTTCAACGATAGATGGGTTTGACATAGCCGGATCAACGGCCAGCGGCACACCGGCAGATGCAGGCAGGGAGTCCTTTCCACAATCGCCGACAACGGCGGCACCGGAGGATGTACCTTCAACGGTGACTGGAGGTGAGGAAAACTCATGGGGGGGTTTCAGATCTGGATCTGGCTCACATACCGAGGCAGCAGCCAAAGGCAGATCGGAAGGGGATTCGACAGGGAGAGGCGAGGAATCAGTCCCAGCCAGCGGTGAGGCATGGGCAACAGAGCTTTCTACCGGCGGAGTCCTGCGCGGAGCAGAAGCACAACCGGAAACAGGACGAGCAGTGAGACGGGCAAATTTTGAGGAACCAGGTATGACCCCGCGAAGGGCCTTCCTTCTTTTCTTTGGGGACATGAAGAAATTTCCGACCACCGGCGTGAGGCCGGCGTCGGGGGATGGGGGAGAAGGGGAAGCTTTCTCTCTCTCTCTTTTTCTCTCTCCTTATTGGATGCAAAGTTGTAACCTCGATATCAATATTATGCAAAGTTGTAACCTCGATATCAAACTAATCACTTAAAGTATTATTATTGGTCATCTTTGTTTTGAAGGTCTCAAAGCTTTTTCTTTTTAATATATATATATATATATATATATATATATATTATTTTATTATTTAATTAAAATTATTGTCTACGACCAGTAGAAATAAGACAGCTGAAAGTTTTTTTTCTCATCCGGATCTCTGAATGTCGCGACAGAGACACTTTATGTGAAGATTTAATCTTCTCTCTTTCTTTTTTATTTCTTTATTATTATTATTTTCTTATACTCATTCCCACAGTATGTGGGATGGGAATGCTCTATGGACATTTAGGTGATTAGGTATTGTATATACTAGGATGTCGGTGCGGTAACGCACGGGAAAGTAAAAACTTGAAATGATTAACATTATTAATTTCACATTTCAAGTGAAAATGTTTTGGTAATTTTTTAACTGTATTATATAAAAGTCATAAATAATTACTAAGATGAATTAACCAAATTAGTTAAATAAAATATTTGTTATATATATAAAAATAAAAAATCAATTCAGTGACGATAAGAGAATAATGTTAAAGATATATAAATCTAAGTTTACTGAATCATACTCAGATAATCAATTTTGAAAGATATTCACATAGGATAAAATTTAAATCATTAATCCATCAAAATTTATAAAAAATAATAATAAGAGAATCAGATTGAAAGAGCTCATACCTGTAAGTGGACTTACAACCAACCAAATTGACTAAAAGGATAAATCTAGAAAAAAATAGAAATCACAATTAATTACCTAAATTAATACTTGAAGGAGATGATCAATACTATTAGATAAAAAACGACACCAAACAAAATTTAGATGAATAAATCAATAAATAAAAAAATCCAAATTTTTTAACAAAGATAAGTGAATTAATGTTGATTAATAAATTGAAAGAAAATAATACTCAGAATTTTTAAATTTGGAGATACTAAAAAATAGTCAAATAACAAAAACTATTTCCAGGGCCCATAAAAATATAAATATATATAAACAAAGAGGTGTGAAACAAAAATGTGCGAAAACTAACAAATATGAACCTTGAAAGCTGAGAGTATGACGAAGAAACACAATTGTTAGATCAAAATAGTGCAGCTTTTAGGATCATTAACAAATGTAAACAGTTAGATGAGATAATAAAAATAATATTTATTAACTTGACCCCTAAAAGTGAGTTTGCTACAATATATAAACATATAAATCTATGATTTTATTTATTAACTTGTAAGTTTAAAAAATACTCAGAAAACAATAAATTCGAAAATTGTTTTTGTATTCCATAAAAGTTTATATATAATAAACAAAGAGGTGTAAAATATAAAGGAGTAAAGCATAGAGGTGTGAAAAAAAATGTGAAAAAATTAATAGGTGCAATTTCTGAAAGATGGGGGTACGACGAAGAGATGCAAAAATATGAAAATAAAGACGTGTGAAACAAAAAGGTGTGAAACAAAAAGATGCAAAAACTAACAAGTGCAAACATTGAAATCAAGGAGTACGGCGAAGAAACACAATTGTCGGATCAAAACACTGCAACTTTATATAAACAAAGAGGTGTAAAACAAAAAAGTGTGAAAACTAACGGGTGCCTACATGGAAAGTTGGGGGTGCAACGAAGAAACACAATTGTTGGATAGAGTCTTTGAAACTTTTGAGATCATTAACAAAGGATGAGATCATTAATACTTAAATAACAAAAACTCTTTTCAAAATCTATAAAAATCTGTATATATAAAAAAAAAAAAAAGGTGTGAAAACAAAGAGGTGTGAAACAAATGTGCGAAAACTAACAAGTGCAACCATTGAAAGCTAGGGGTATGACGAAGAATCACAATTGTTGGATCAAAACATTGCAACTTTATATAAACAAAGAGGTGTAAAACAAAAGGGTGTGAAACTAACGGGTGCCAACATAGAAAGCTAGAGGTGCAACGAAGAAACACAATTGTTGGACCGAAACTTTGCAACTTTTGAGATCATTACAAAGGGTGAGATCATTAATCATACTTTATATAAACAAAGAGGTGTAAAACAAAAAGGTGCGAAAACTAACAAGTGCAATGCAACCGTTGAAAGCTAGGGGTACAACGAAGAAACACAATTGTTAGATCAAAACTTTGCAACTTTGAGATTACTAACAAACGGTGAGATCCTTAGTAACACTCAAAGAACAAAAATTCTTTTCAAAGTCCATAAAAATCTATATATATATATATATATATATATATATAAATAAAAAGTGTGAAAACAAAGTGGTGTGAAACAAAAAGGTGAAACAAAAAGGTGCGAAAACTAACAAGTGTAACCATTGAAAGCTAGGGGTACGACGAAGAAACACAATTGTTGGATCAAAACATTGCAATTTTATATAAACAAAGAGGTGTCAAACAAAAGGGTGTGAAAACTAACGGGTGCCAACATGGAAAGCTGGGGGGTGCAACGAAGAAACACAATAGTTGGATCAAAATATTGCAACTTTATATAAACAAAAAGGTGTAAAAAAAATAGGTGTGAAAACTAATGGGTGCCAACATGGAAAGCTGGGAGATGCAACGAAGAAACACAATTGTTGTAGCGAAACATTGCAACTTTTGAGATCATTTACAAAGGGTTTAATAGGTGCGATTTTTAAAAGATGGGGGTACGATAAAAAAATACGATTATTAGAAAAAAAAACTTGTAACTGTTGGGATCATTAATAATTTTAAATCATTATATGAGATAATAGAAACAATTTTATCCATTAGATTAAAGTTGACCCAAAAAATGGGTTTGCTATTATATGGATCGTGGAATAATATTATCCTTACGTGCCTACCAAAAAAATAATACTATCCTTACGTACATTGGATAGGATTTGCTTTCTTTTGGCATGTGGTGGGGGTACTATTTTAGATCGGCCATGTTTTATTTTTTTCCTTCATAGCTTCACATTAGAGACTAAAAATGGCAGGAGGGGTAGTTTTAGTCTCGTCGAGCACTATTCAACCCGTAAACAGCAACCAATCCGGTCGAACTAAGATCCATCTGACTCCATATGACCTTAGTCTTCTTCAATTCGATTATGCTCAAAGAGGTCTTCTCTTTCCCAAACCCGATCCAGATTTCAATCTTATCTTTAGGCTAAAGACCTCTCTCTCTCTTGCCTTAGATATCTACTTCCCTTTCGCGGGTCGTCTCGTCAAAACGGAGAATCTTGAAGACGAGACAGTGTCGTTTTACATAGACTGTGATGGCTCTGGCGCTAGATTTCTCCACGCCGAAGCTGAATCTGTCTCGGTGAGTGATTTTCTTCAGCCTGATGGCTCTGTTCCCGATTTCACGAAGCACTTTTTTCCCGCCGACGATTTCAGGAGCGTTGATGGTGTCACGGTGCCTTTGCTTGTTATACAAGTTACCGAGATGAAGGACGGAGTGTTCATCAGCTACTGTTACAACCACATGGTGGCAGATGGAGTTTCTATGTGGGGTTTCTTTCACACATGGTCCATGATTTGCTCGACTGGTTCAGGTTTCAATCATAAGCCTCTTGTTCTCAAAGGATGGTTCCTCGAGGGTATCGATTACCCTATACGTATTCCGGTTTCAAAGACGGAGAGGCCACCACGGAACCGTGAGCAGAGAACAAAAGACTGGATTTTTCACTTCACAAAGGAGAATATTTTAGATCTCAAAGCTGAAGCCAACAGCGAGGTTGCCTCCAGTGACCTGGGAATAGTTTCATCTCTTCAAGCGGTTTCTGCACATATGTGGAGATCAATCATCAGACATAGTGGTGTGAGCAGAGAACAAGACACGTATTGCAAACTAGTGGTGGACTTGAGGCAGAGGGTGAATCCTCCCCTTGAGAAAGATTGTTTTGGGAATGTGGTCTATTTTACATTAGCCACAGCCACCGGGGAAGAGCTGCTGGATCGTGGCTTGGGTTGGGCTGCTCTCCAAATAAATAAACTAGTGAGTTCGCTAACGAATGAAAAATGTAAAACTTTTGCAGAGGATTGCATTAGAAATGTTAAGAACGTAAAATCAGGCATTGGCAGCAGAGTAGAAGGCAATACTGTAGTTATCGCAAGCTCTCCCCGGTTCGAAGTGTACAACAAAGATTTCGGTTGGGGAAAACCTATTGCAGTTCGAGCTGGACCGTGCAATAGTATCAGTGGCAAGCTTACTCTTTTTCCGGGAATCAATGAAGGAAGTATTGATGTTCAAGCAACCCTATGGCCGGATGTCATAGCGAATCTACTAGCCGATGTGGAGTTTTTAGAGCATGTAACTACTGCATAATTGATTTATTTAGGAGCATACCATCTGGCTTCCGGTATTTGTCTCTTTGATTATTAAATGTACGAACCTGGCGAAGGTATTATGGTTAAATAGCTTGCCCTTGATTGCTTCTTGAAATGCATTTAATTGATCTCCAAACACAAATAGCATAAACTACACACATAAAGTGTATAGAACAAAAAAAACTTGCAAGATAATTTATCTCGTTAACCCCGAAATTATTTGGAAATCCCCAAATTTACAATGAAAAAAAAAGAAAAAACTTTTTCATGTGACTGTGTCGTCTCCTTAAATCCTCATTATGTACTTATGATTTGGAAATATAGTACGCACATGTTGAAAGAGAAAAAGAAAAGGAGAACATCATCACTAATTCTATTAGATAATAATGAAAATGTTTGAAGCCAAGTTTTGAAGTGCATGTAGTCTACAGCCGATTTCTTTGTATATATAGTTTAAGGCAAAGTTTTAAACAATATGAAATTAAGAAAAAAAAGATTTGATAGAATTAAATAGATAGATTTCATACATATATTCTACAAACATATCACTTAATCACTTATGAGTTATGAGAAGATTTTTAAATGCTAGTTTTGATATTATAAAAATATTATAGGATATTTACACTTTGTAGTTTGTAGTACAAGTGGTAGGTTGAAGTTAGAAAGAAAGAAAGAGAAAAGGTGAAGAGAAAAGTTTTACAAGGTGTAACACACGCAATATTAAAATCTTTACGTCATGTGCACTGGGGTTTCTCTACTAAATTCTCACTAATAAAAAAATAAAAAGTAATAAAAAAATAGTATGAGAGAATGTGAGAAACGTTTCTCAGGGATTCTCATTTAAGAAACCTTGAGAAACTGTTCTGTACATATGTCTAATTCTAATTGGTTATATTTTATTTTTCTGATTTATTATTTAAATAAAAAATAATTTTATAAAAAAAAGGATTAAAATACAATATTTTGAGAAACCCACTAAATTTTTACCAATGCAATGCTCTTACTTTCTCCTATTGGCAAGTGGGTATAATTTAAGCCTAGCCAAGTTTTACTTTTTCTTTCTTCACAGCTTAAAAGACTCACATTAGAGACTAAACATGGCAGGAGGGGTAGTTTTATTCTCGTCGAGCATTGTTCGACCCGTAAACAGCAACCAATCCGGTCAAACTAAGATCCATCTTATTGTGAATAGAGAGAATATGATTGTATTATTATTGTTGTTGTATTATCAAATAGAATGATACAACTTATATATAAGCACAAATCATAATCAAATGACATAGTTAAAGGGATTACATAGAATAACATAATTAATGTATATTAGAGTGATATATGGGATTTGAGTAATCATAGGTGATATGATGATACTATTTCCTTAATACGCCCCCTCAATATCAAGGGGTGATGAAGCGAAGCGAAAATAACGGCTTGAGATTGACTAGTCCAAGTGTTGAGAAGGAGAGTCAGGTATGAATTAAGAAGATGAGTTGTTGTTGTAGCAAGATTTGCTAAAGACCCGATCCGGTGACGAGTTGTGTGATGTTGAGGTGGCAGACATCAAGGATGGTTAGAGTCTGTCTTTTTCTTGTTTATTTCAAAAGAAATTCATTTTGATTAAGAGGCTTATGATAAGCTTGAATGATAGAAGCACCTTTGGCTTGAGAAAAAAAAAATTGTAAAGAAAAACACTTGGTTTAGATTCAGAGGTCTAACATGGTAGACTTGAATAAGAGAAGCTCTATGGCTTAAATTCAGAGGTTCATAATGAACTTGAATGTGGAAGCACTTGGCTTAAAACAAAAATAAACAAAAGAAGCACATAGCTTAGAAACAGGAACGAAGCCAATCGTTAGATCACTGTGGTTCTGATACCATGTGAATAGAGAAAATATGATTGTATTATTATTGTTGTTGTATTATCAAATGGAATGATACAACTTATATATAAGCACAAATCATAATCAAATGACATAATTAAAGGGATTAGTATAGAATAATATAATTAATGTATATTAGAGTGATATATGGGATTTGAGTAATCATAAGTGATATAATGATACTCTTTCCTTAATACTTACTCCATTTGACTTCAGTCTTCTTCAGTTCAGTAGTCCTCAAAGAGGTCTTCTCTTTCCAAAACCAGATCCCAGTTTCAATCTCATCTCTCGGCTAAAGGCCTCTCTCTCACTTGCCTTAGATATCTACTTCCCTTTCGCGGGTTACTCTTTTTCCGGGAATCAATGCAAACTAGTGGTGGACTTGAGGCAGACGATAAATCCTCCGCTTGAAAAAGATTTTTTTGGGAATATGGTCTATCTTGCATCTGCCGGAACAACCGTGGAAGAGCTGCAGGATCGTGGTTTGGGTTGGGCTGCTCTGGAAATAAAAAAAGTAGTGAGCTCGCAAACGAATGAAAACTGTAGAAGTTTTGCTGAGGATTGGGTCAAAAATGTTAAGAACCTAAAATTAGGCATTGGCAGTAAAGTAGATGGTGACACTATAGCTATCGCAAGCTCTCCCCGGTTCGAAGTGTACAACAAAGATTTTGGTTGGGGAAAACCTATTGCAGCTCGATCTGGACCGTCGAGTAGTCTCAATGGAAAGCTTACACTTTCCCAGGAATCAATGAAGGAAGTATTGATGTTCAGGCTACCCTACGGTCGGATGTACTAGTGAACCTACTAGCCGATGTGGAATTTTTAGAGCATGTAACTACTCCATGATTGATTGATTTACTTGGCTTCCAATATTTGTCTCTTTGATTGTATAATAATGTATGAACCTCGTAAAGGTGTTAATTAGCTAGCCCTTATTTGCTTCTTAAAATGCATTTTATTGAGCTCCAAACACAAATAACATAAATTATGAAACACAGATAACTCAAAACGAAGCTTCACCTTGTGAACGCAGAGTTTGTGTGACAAGGGAAACTGCCTATAATTCCATAAGTCCATTTCCAAGTTCCATAACTTTTAAAGGTAATTAAAAGCTCGAACTTTTCGGTTACTTAGAAGATCAAAGCCATACTGGAAGGACATAAGTCTCGACGTGTACTGCCTCTCATTGGGACGAGACGATTGCACGATCGCTGTTCACATGTTGTTCAATGAGACAACATAAATAAATTATTGAAGGGTATTACTTAAATAAGTGGATATGTGCAATCGCTTTAAAATTTAAAATTATTGCATGACCAATGCTTACATGGTTTCTGATTGAGCAGGTTAGAAAAAGGACAGCTTTTTACTGTAAGAAAAATTAAAAAGGAACAGTACAATAATTGGTGTCAAAAAAAAGAAAAAACATTAATATGTATACGTTTTCAACTTACTTCTCTTAATAATGATTTTAGCAAAAGTCTTCTCTTCCCCAAACCTTACCCGAAAACCCATTTCATCACTCACAAGTCACACCTCACTATTTCGTCTGAGAGCCCTTGCTTGCATTACAAGTTACTGAGAGTAGAAATGGAGTCTTTATTGGTTTTGGTTAGGATTACATGGTCACCTACGGTGCTTCGACCTGGAAATTTTCAGAACTTGGTCAAAGGTTTGCTATGATCGGGATTTCGAATTGTATTAAGTATCAACAAATCGATTACACATAAAGATACGAATCAGTATCAGTGAACTTAGATCTTAACTAGGTGTTAAAAAAGCTAGCCTTCAACTCTGTTTTTAAAACACTCCGGTCACTGGACGGCAGTGGCGGAGCCAGAAAAATTATTTATGGGTGTCATAATATTTTTTTTCAAAAGAAAAGTTATATTAAAAAATGTTATTACAAAGGTTTATTATAAATATAATTCTAAACTCACTCATATTTCAAAAACATTCAAAAGATGAAGATAGAAGAGGAAGAGTCCAAGTTTTTGAGAAATTATGCTTTTGCCGTTTAATGATTTAATCAACTTATAGTTATGTTTAACTATAGATATATACAATCGATTAAGATTTTGTTAAAGCTAAGCCCAACAGTTTGTCAAAAAAGCCCAATGATCATAAGTTAATATCTTAAAATTATAGAAAAAAACTTAATACAAAGTGAGATATAAAAGAATCATAGAATAGTTAGAGTTACATTTTTATTTAAAGGGTGTCAACAAAATTTCGGAGGGGTGTCAATAGGTTGTTTAGACATATACAATTAATTATTTTAATAGAAGCTAAACCAAAATTTATAATTTTATAGGTGTCATATATACCTCCGCCACTGCTGGACGGTACGTAACCCAATAGCGGCGTCCCTCTTATCTCAACCCCTTCATTAAACGGCGTTACAACTCCATCAACTCTCCTCGCAATCCGAAATCGGCTATTTAATGGCACCGTCGTTAGATTTTGGCTGCTTTGTCAGTAAGTAAAAAATGTTGAGATCATTGACTAATGAAAACTATAATACTTATTGTAGAAGATTGGGTTGGAAATGTAGGGGGTGTATTCAACTTGACATTTTAAGTGATTTGTGTAAGAGTTACAAATCCTATGTTATTCAATCATGTATTTTAAAAAGTTTTCTGAAATCCACTGTTATTGAACTGATGATTTAAAAATCTATTTTAAAATCCATTAAAATCCCTTGTTATTGAACTGATGATTTAAAAATCTACTTTAAAATCCACTGTTATTCAAAACAGTTTTGTGGATTAGGATTTTAATAACTTTTAGGATTCTGAAGGATTTTGGAAGATTTGTTTAGTTAAAAATACAGAAATCCAAATATCATGGTTTTAGGTGGGATTTGAAAGAATTTTACAGAAAATCATATGAACTTCCCTAAAATCTATCACAATTCTAAATTTCCTAAATTCCATCAAATTCTCCAAAATCATGGTTTGAATACACCCCCCGTAAAGTTTCATAATTAGGTATTGGAAGTAGAATTCTGGAAAATTTGGGGCTTTCCATATCAATATGGATTCTGGAAAATTTGTCTTAATTGTGTGATTCCTTTTCTTTTTTATTTGTTCATTACTTTCATTTTATTTTATGTGTTATAAAAGTAAACTTCTTATTCATTATATTTACTTTTCCATTTATTTTCAAAAATTCCAATAGTGACGGCTATCTACAATATTATGGATATATTATAGCCTGATGTGATCATTGATTTTGGCTGGATCCCGGATGTATAGTTGAGAAAAAAATGATGTGTTACGAAAGAAAAGATATAGGGTTTTTTTTTGTTAAAGAAGAAAAGATATAGGGAATATGGTTATAAAATATA
This sequence comes from Camelina laxa, assembly GCA_024034495.1. Taxonomy (NCBI): domain Eukaryota; kingdom Viridiplantae; phylum Streptophyta; class Magnoliopsida; order Brassicales; family Brassicaceae; genus Camelina; species Camelina laxa. The sequence continues at coordinate 11,686,384 of CM043882.1, read as the reverse complement.
GGATTTGTTTATGTGATTGTCTTTTGACTTGAGCATGAATAATCTTGTTCGACGATCACAAGTGCGTAGCTTCTTGAGGATTCTTCCTTGTAGGTTTTCCTTTTTTCGCTTTCCAAAAACAATATCTTTGCCGTTTAGGGAGTTCAAGAATGAAGAAGATTTGGAACTCAGAAGCATTCATCAGCGCCAGGGGGACGGCGAAAAGATGGAATCTGAGGGAGTACCAATTTACAAGATTTTAGCTTCTTACATATTAGTACTTGACATAAGTGGAATGCAAAAGTTTTTGAACAAGTTGGAGGAGAAAAGACCAAAGGGATATGGTTTAGCTATGTTGCGTAAGTCAGAGCCATTATTGGTTAATTATGAGTATTACGACATCCTTGGACCAAAAGTCTATAGGATTCTCATGATAATTTATAGGCGTATAGGAGAAACGGAAGACCTTCTCCGTTTGTGGAACTTAGCTAAGGGTAATAAAGAGTTTGACATCAGTAAACATACTCGCACGACTCTGCTTTTGGAACTCAGAAGCATTTATAAATCACAAGAGAGGGACGGCGAAAAGATGGAACCTGAAGGAATACCGATTTACAAGATGTTAGCTTCTTATATATATGCATATAACGCAAGTGGAATGGAAAAGTTTTTGAACAAGTTGGAGGAGAAAAGACCAAAGGGGTTTGGTTTAGCCATGTTGCGTAAGTCAGAGCCATTATTGGTTAATGATGAGTATTACGACATCCTCGGACCAGAAGTCTATTGGTATCTCATGTTAATTTATAGGCGTATAGGAGAAAAGGAAGACCTTCGCCGTTTGTGGAACTTAGCTAAGGATAGGAAAGTGTTTGATACAGTCGGTCAATATAGTCACACGATTGCGGTCTTTTGGTTTAACGATGATATCGAAGGGGTTCACGAGGTTCTTGAAGAGTGGTATTCCGGGGAGCATCGTATTTTGGAAATCAAGACAAAAGATATTATGGAATTTGATCACTACAGAAAACTCGCGATACAAGACACCAAGTGAAAAGTGAACGACATGCTTGAAGATCATAAGGAAGAGGATGAGAGGAAGAAAACGGCGATGGAAGTGAGGCAAAACGGATGGGATCCAAATAAGAATCTTGCTTTGTCTGCATACGCATGTGTTCAATATGTGGAGGGTCGGACAGACATTGAGAGTGCAGTTGATGTTTTAAGATTATTGGGGAAGCGTGAGCCGCAAGATGCTATCAAGCCTATCATGGATAAAGATCAGTTGAGTAGGAAAATGGTGGAGGCAATGAGAGGAGGAGGATATGTTGGTGAAGTTTGAAGAAGATTGATGATAACAGATTAGCATTAACTAAAACACTCTACGTATACCAAAAGTCCAAAAAGAATGTCAACTTGATTGTACGTCTTATCAATAGTCAACTGTTCTAACATCAATGTTTGGTGCATAGTCAAGCTTTCAAGATATGGTTTAAGTTTGCTTTTCGTGTGGCTATCAATGAATCATTTTGGTATTACTAAAAAAAAAAAATTGTATTCCTTTCTTAACGGAAAAAATGGAAGATGTGACCGTGATTTCTTCGAGATTTGTTATACCCGGAAACATCAGTCATTCGGGTCAGGCAAAGAGCCATCTTACTCCATCTATCTCGATTACCCTCAAAGAGGTCTCCTCTTCCCCAAACCCGACCCCCTAACCCGTTTCATCTCTCGGTTAAAGTCTTCTCTGTCTACTACTCTAGAGACCTACTTCCCCTTCGCTGGTCGTGTTGTCAAAGTGAACAACCATGAAGATAATACGGTGTCCCTTTATATCAACTGTGACAATGGTGGCCGTGGTGCCAAATTTGTTCATGCCATAGCGGAATCTGTGTCGGTAAATGATATCCTTGAACCTCGAGGCTACGTTCCTGACTTTTTCAGGCTTTTCTTCCCCACAAACGGTGTTAGAAGCATCGATGGCATTTCAGAGCCCTTGGTTGCTTTACAAGTGACCGAGATAAAAGATGGGATCGTTATTAGTTTCGGTTACAATCACTTGGTTTCTGATGGTTCTTCGATATGGAAATTTATCAACACCTGGTCAAAGATTTGCTTGAATGGTGAATGGGAGAATCATCCGCCTCTTGTCCTCAGTGAATGGTATCTCGGCATGATGGATTCCGGCTAAAGAGATGGAGACAGAGAGGGTGAAAAATTGTGAAGTTTCGACTAAAGAGGTTGTTTGAGAAAAAAATAATGTGTGATGGAATCATATAAATCCAATAAAAAAGATATTGGTTCTAATATAGGATTTATGTACGCATCTGACTGTTTTTTTTACTTGAGCATAACGTTTGTAGTGGAAGTTTCTCGTTGAGTCTCTCACCCACAAAAAATATAAAAAAATGAAAACACTGAAAAAAAAAAAAAGTGAGTCTCTCATTTGTGAGACTCTGAGAACCTCTCTAGAGATTCATTGTATACATGTAAATATAAAAATCTTATAATATTAAAAAAATTACAAAAGCATCGTACGATCTTTCATGTCCTGAAATTTTGTCATCACAGTTTTATTTGTAATAGTTTTGGGTACATCTTTCTCGATAAAACATACTAAACAATTATTCAAAAATTGGTCTCCAATCCGATTGCGTCATATGTCTTTACGATCTTCATAACTGAAAAACATCTCTCAACAGCTGCAGTAGCAACAAGCAGAATCAAAACCAACTTCAAAAGCCAAAAAACCAAAGATTCTCCAAGATTCTCCAAATTAGAAAATATTTCATCATCTCGAACATCACCTCCTTCTCCCATCAACCCATGTGGGATATGGTAACTTGAGTTATGACTTTTTAATTTGGTTTTCTCTCTTTTTAGTGTTTTTCTTTTCTCCTTTTTACTGTAATTATTTGTTTATATACTAGTAAACTATTTTGTAACTATAAGACTAGTTTCTTCATTATAAATTTTTGTCAGTGTATACTCCTTCTGTTTCATATTAAGTGTCATTTTAGATTGAAAATCTTATTTTAGAATAAGTGTCACTTTGTATTTCCAATGTAAATGTTTGATAAATTTTCCAATGTTATCCTTACTAATCTATTATATTAAACGCGAAGTGAAAACGTTCCACATTCAATCTCAGCAAAATTTTACAGTTTTACCATTAATGAAATTGCCCCTGACGTTGAAATAGTTTGCCCCTGGACGTAAATTTACCTATTTTCGCATTAAAAATAAATCAAAAAAATAGACAGAAAAAATCTAATTGCATAAAAAGTTATTTGCAAAATTAGAATTTGCTAATTTAATCCCTAAATTTCCTGGAAAACAGCTTTTTTACAACTATAGTTCTGTTTTTTACTACAAATTCTACAGATTTGAGATAATTAATGGAGTTAGATTGTTTATACCTCCTTACTAGAAACCCTAAAAAGATAGGTCATTTACATCTATAAATACAATGCTATCATTTGTTTTCACCATAACTCAACAAAGAAAACAGAAAAAAAAACTCTCTTCCTAGAATTTATAGTTGTATCAATTTCAATAATTCTTTCATCATATTCTCAAATTTATTTTTGTATTCCGATCTTGATGTTTTTTATGATTCATCGACTGATCATGTTTATTTTCCTGTTCATATAGTGGTTTATTGAAAAGCAAGATCCAATAATCATAACCCTTTGGTTGTTGTTGGTTCACCTTACAAAAAAGTATAATATTATGCTTTTTTGGTTGAGGTTTTACGTTTAATTCTTTAATCATGTTCTCAAAAAAACTCTCTTCTGTTAAATTTATAGTTTTATCAATTTCAATAATTCTATCATCATGTTCTCAAAATATATTCCGAACTTGCTGTTTTTTATGATTATCGATTGATCTTATTTATTTTCCTGTTCATATAGTGGTTTCTTGGAAAGCTGAAACGACCAACCTTTTTTTTTTTTTAATAAATAAATAATAAATGTAATATATTGAAATCACTACAGCTAGTGGTCCCATACCCACTAGCCACCTAACCACAACACATTCAACAGCGGAAAAACAATACCAATAACCAATAATAAACCAATATTATAGCAAAGCAATAATCAATACCAAACAACAAGAAACATGAAACCAGCAACCTAGCAATGTTTCTAATGACTCAACTCTAGCACCCTAGCAAATGCCAGACAACATCCAATCGAGTCCCTAGAACATCCTCCTCTTCATTGCCTTTGATTCCACGATCACACTTGCCTTTACCTGCCCACCACAAATACAAATTGAGATGCATGAGTATTTGATAAACACTCAGTGAGGCAATCCTCCCATCTACTGGGCTATACACACAAGCAATAAGATCTCTACAAGCCACAAACAACAATCAATAGAACAAACCAGGCAATATACAACGCATGCAACATCCATCGCAACTGAACAAGGGGTGTCGACCGACACCAGATGGCGTCGATCGTCACTGACTATCTGGTGTCGACCGACGCCAAACTGGTGTCGACCGACACCCTGCCCGACACTCCCGAAAACCCTAGTTTGTGTCGACCGACGCCTCCACATGGCATCGAACGACACTCGCCAAAGTCCCGAGCCGTCCTCGCGTTGGTGTCGACCGACACCCCAACTGGTGTCGACCGACACCGATACCGAGCAGCGATTTCCCTCGATCAGAAACTCCGAATCTCGCCTCCAATCTTCTCCAATCCGCTCCTTGCACTCCCAGAAGCCAAACCCAGCCCAGATAGCAACGAAAAAAACATAGAGAACTCAAGGAAACAACCACATAAGCACCAAATCACATAGAATCTAGAAATCTTAGCTTAGATAAGCCATGGTCATGCACTCACCTCTTTGCAGGAAGATTCAGACCAAAAGCAACGAATCCAACCTTCCTAGCAAGCTTCTAGATCTCTTCCTAGCTTCCAAACTCTCAAGACAGCCAAGAATCTCACCAAAGTCACCAAAAAGCTCAAGAACACACTTCCTCTTTTCTCTCAAAAACAACAAAGCGGCGACAAAGATTTCCCAAAACCCTTCTGGTCGACAAAACACTTAAATATCTCGTTTAGTAGTTTTCCTACATCAAACCGGTCCAAATCGATAATTAAATCGAACCGGTCGAACCAGAAACAATTAGTGTCGATCGACACCTCCTGTGGTGTCGATCGACACCCTCACCAAAATACCAAAAAATGGTTCGCGGGTGTACAATTCTCCCCCACCATCTAGATTCGTCCTCGAATCTCGAACAACCATCAGTCAAGGACTCCCGTGCAACCGTCTCCACGGCCCGCACTCCTCCGACCGATCTACGGAAGGTCTCCTCTAGGCGATAGACTCACGCTCCAGCGTCATTTGCTCTTGACTTTTTGGACTTTCCTTTACTCATAGGCCTAAACCTTGAGTTTTTATTGGCTCCTCATCAGACCTAAGTCTGCATGCCAAATGTTGGCTCCTCATCAGGCCGAAGCCCGCATGCCATAATATATAAGGAAAAGTCCAAACTCGTCTCTCGGGTTGCCACCCTACAGCGCGCCCCCGGATCGTCATCCGAAGTCGATATACCAACCATTCTTTCAAGCCACAAAGTCTCTGAAAATGGCAGTACTAGGAGAACCTAAGTCCCCCAAGAGTCGCGAGCAAACGATTCTGAACACGTCCGAGTCCTATCCCTATCCAGGTTTCCTTCCCGTGGCTCGCGTAAAACATCTCAATGTCCTACCAACCACATATTCCCTCACTGGAATACCTCATGACCACACAAGGATCATATACGCCACAAGGGCCGCCACAAAGGCCAAACAAAATGTCCTAAAGAGGACCGCCACCAAGGCCAAACAAATGTCCTAAAAAGGACCGCCACCAAGGCACTCTGGCTAAACAGCCCGCCACGAAGGCCATCTGTCCCGAAGGACCGTCACAAAGACCATCTGTCCCGAAGGACCGTCACAAAGACACTCTGGCTAAACAGCCCGCCACAAAGGCCAAACAAACGTCCTAAAAAGGACCGCCACCAAGGCCACACAAATGTCCTAAAGAGGACCGCCACCAAGGCCACACAAATGTCCTAAAGAGGACCGTCACAAAGACACTCTGGCTAAACAGCCCGCCACAAAGGCCAAACAAACGTCCTAAGAAGGACCGCCACCAAGGCCACACAAATGTCCTAACGAGGACCGTCACAAAGACCCTCCGGCTAAAAGCCCGTCACAAAGACCCCACAATGTCTAAAAAGACCGCCACACACGGCACACTGACTCAAAAGTCCGCCACTAAGGCCACACTCAAGCCCCTTTAAGGCTCTCCACCGCTAAAATGGACAAATTCTAACTCCCATAAAACTTTCCATATTTAGCACCTTCCATTTTTGGAAACTTTCCACTTTTGGAAACTTCTCTTCACAACCCCGCCTCACGGAAACTTTGTACCCCAAACACCACCTCATCTTGTTACTGAGTCGCACAACCAACCACCCCAAGCGACCGAGTAACAAGAGAGATGGGCTGGAATACTCCATTCCCGCTCCAGCCACGGATACAGATGGGACCCGGCTAAACAAGCTCAAGTCGCGGCTTGCTTCTCATACCACTTCTGAACCTTGCCTTCATCTTTGCCTCAGGCTCCCAAGTCTGCTCCTCAACACCATCACAGTCCCAAAGGACTCTCATCAAAGGAATCTTCTTCTTCCGAAGTTCCTTGATCCTCCTCTCGAGAACCCTCACTGGTCTCGCCTAAAGTCATGTTAGGCTGAAGATCCTGGAATCTTAGCCAACACCTCCTCTCCTCACGGAGACACTTCCGCAACATAGACACATGGAAAACCTTATGGAATGCACGCATCACCTCAGGTAACTCCAATCTATATGCCACTGGTCCAACCCGCTCAATCACTCGAATGGACCCATATACCTCGGACTCAACTTAGTCTCTGACAATGACCTGTTCGGACCCCGCAACATGGCCATCTTGAGGTACACTCTGTCTCCTACCTGAAACTCAAGATCTCTCCTCCTCCTATCTGCATAACTCCTCTGCCTATCCTGAGCCTCCTTCATGTTCAGCTTGAGAACCCGAATCTTCTCTGAGGTCTCCTGAACAAAACTAGCACCAAACATGCTCCTCTCCCCACCGAGTCCAGCATAATGGTGTACGACATGGCCTCCCATACAAAGCCTCATAAGGAGCCATCTTAATACTTGCCGATAGCTGTTGTTGTAAGCAAACTCTACCAGGTTCAGATGATCTGCCCAATGGCCACCCCAATCCAGCACACACATCCTCAGCAAATCCTCCAGCGTCTGGATCGTCCTCTCTCGACTGTCCATCAGTCTGGGGATGATAAGCTGTACTCATATGCACCTTAGTGCCCATCTCGCCTGAAATGCCTTCCAGAACACCGAAGTGAACTTAGAATCCCTATCGACACAATGCTCGCTGGCACCCCATGCAACCTGACTATCTCCCTCACATACTTCTTAGCCAAGACCGCTGCTCCATCAGTCTTCTTAATGGCCAGAAAATGTGCTGACTTAGTCAACCGGTCCACAATGACCCAAATAGCATCAAAGGTCCGTGACTGGCAATCCTACCACGAAATCCATAGTGATCATATCCCACTTCCACTCAGAATGGGTAAACTCTTCAGTAACCCGCCAGAACCTGATGCTCAGCCTTCACTAGCTGACACACATCGCACCTCGAAACCCAACTAGCCACGTCCTTCTTCATCCCGACCCAATGATAGTACTTGAGGTCACGGTACATCTTGGTCGCTCCTGGATGAATGGATAACTTGCTCGCATGAGCCTCTCTCAGAATCTCCTGTCTCAACTCCTCATCCTTGGGCACACACACGACCGTGCACCAAGATAGTACCATTATCTGAGACCTGATACTCTGAACCCACATCCTTAGAGGCATTCACTAGCCCCAAATCCCTCTCATGAGCCAACCGCACTCTACTCAAGATCTGCTCTATCTACTGCTTCCAAACCCAACGGTTCCTGTGAAACAGCACATAAGCTCAAAGCACTGATCTCCCCTACCAGAGACTCCATCTCCTGTTCCTGAGCCGAAGCTACCCTCTTCCGACTCAGAGCATCTGCAACCGTGTTAGCCTTACCAGGATGATAGGCTATCTCCAAATCATAATCTGCCACAAGCTCCATCCACCGCCTCTGTCTCAAATTCAACTCAGGCTGAGTGAATATATACTTCAGGCTCTTATGATCTGTGAACACCTGTACCTTTGCACCATAAAGATAAGATCTCCAAATCTTCAGGGCAAAAACTACAGCACCCATCTCCAAATCATGAGTAGGATAGTTGCCTTCATGCACCCGCAACTGCCGCGAAGCATAAGCAATCACCTTCCCATGCTGCATCAGAACACAACCCAACCCAACTCTAGATGCATCTGTATAAACCACATAGGGTTCTCCCTGCTCAGGCAAAGCCAACACTGGCGCAGTAATCAACATCTCCTTCAGGCTTGCAAAGCCTTCCTCACACTCTTCTGACCAGACAAAAGGAACATCCTTCCCTGTCAACTTAGTCATAGGACGTGCTCTGCTTGCAAACCCCTGCACAAATCTCCTATAGTAACCTGCCAATCCAAGGAAACTCCTGATCTCTGTGGCATTCTGCGGTCTAGGCCAATCTCTGATAGCCTGAATCTTCTCTGGATCTACTGAAACCCCCTCAACTGAAACAATGTGACCCAGAAAGCCCATCTCCCGCTGCCAGAAACTACACTTGCTCAACTTGGCAAACAACTTCTGCTCCCGCAGCTTCTCCATAACTGCCCTCAAATGCACTGCATGCTCCTCAGGACTCTTAGAGTAAACCAGGATATCGTCGATGAAAATGATGACAGATACATCCAGAAACTCCTGAAATACACTGTTCATCAATCTCATAAACGCTGCTGGTGCGTTAGTCAACCCGAAAGGCATCACCACAAACTCATAATGCCCATACCTCGTCCTGAAAGCAGTCTTCCTCACATCTGCCTCATCTATCGGTATCTGATGATAACCCGATGCCAGATCCACCTTGGAGAACCAAGTAGCACCCCTCAACTGATCCAACAACTCGTCAATCCTCGGGAGAGGGTACTTGTTCTTCACAGTGACCCGGTTCAAACCCCTGTAATCAATACACAACCGGAAACTCCCATCCTTTTTCTTGACAAACAACACCGGCGCTCCCCACGGTGACACACTAGGACGGATGAATCCCTTACTCAATAAATCCTCTAGCTGCTTCTTCAGCTCTGCCATCTCTGCTGGAGCCATCCTGTAAGGAGCCTTGGATAACGGTGTCGTCCCCGGTTCCAGTTCAATGGTAAAAGGATCCGACCGAGATGGTGGTAATCCTTGCAGAGACTGAAACACATCCTCAAACTCCTCCACTACTGGAATACCGCTAACCGTAGACTTCCCCACTGACTCTGGCATAGATATAGTGACCAAATAAGCCTCACGGCCCTTCTCGATCATCTTCCCAGCCTGAATGGCTGAGATCACGAGACTCCCTGAAGTCGGTCTAATACCCTGAAAAACCAACTTCCCTCCTGGTCGCTCAAACTCCACTCTACCCCGATAGCAATCTAAATGCACCATATGCCGATGCATCCAATCCATCCCGAGAATAACATCATACAGCTCCACGGGACTGATAAGCAAATCCGCTGGCCATGACTCCCCTGCGATCTGAATATCAATTCCTCTAGCTCGTCCAATAACTCTCAGGAACTTGCCTCCCGCAACTCTAACAACTCCTGTGCGCTCTCCAGGATCCCCGCTGATCCCCGCACACTCTGCACACTCTGGAGTAATGAAGCTATGCGAAGCTCCAGAATCAAACATAACGTGGGACCTAAACCCGCCCACCAACAAGGTCCCTACACAAACCTCATGTGTTGAGAACCTAACACTATATCACAGGAACATAAAATCTGACCCTACTAAAATTCACAAAGATTAAGTACCAGAAGTTATACCTGTGATCGCCCCGGCACTGGTTCCACCAGTCTCCACTGTCGTGTAAACCCGAGGCCCCTGCTCAATCCGTGCCACCTGCTGACCCCCAGGCTGCACCTGCTGCAACGCTGCCACTGCTGCCGGCTGCAGCTTGGGACAAAAAGGCTTGATGTGCCCTGTCTCCCTACAATGATAACACACCCGAGGTCCTGCCGTCGGAACACTCCTCTTGGGACAACTAGCAACCCTGTGATCCCTGCTCCCACAACCGAAGCAACCCGCACCACTCGGCTTCTGCGTAGCCTCCCACTTCCTCTTGGTTCCCTGGGCATGCCTACCGCCCCTGCTAGAACCACCCTGCTGCTGAGCCTTACTAGGCTGAACTGCTGGAGCTACCGCCACTGACTGTGCCCGGATATCCTCCTCAATCTCTGCTGCAGTCTCAACCAGCTCTGCACGCGTAGCATAACTCCTCCCTCTACAGTGAACTCTCAAGTCATCACGTAGAGCCCTCAAGAACCTCCTGATCTGAGCCTCTTCAGGCTCCATAGCCCGACCTCCATAACAAAGAAGTCGACTGAACTCCAGGTCCAACTCCCGCACTGACCGTGCCCCTGAGACAACTGAAGGAACTGCACCTCCAAACGATCCAATGCCTCTCGAGGAAAATACTTGCGGTTGAACTCCAAAACGAAGTCAGCCCAAGTCATCTCCCGCTGCACCCTCCTAGCAGCCACAGATCTCCACCACAACTCAGCATCACCACTCAAAAAGTAGACCCCTATGTCCACCCAAAACTCCTCAGGACATCTCAGAGTGTGGAAGTTACGTTCCACTCTCGTCCTCCACGCATCCGCAGCAGTGGGATCTACACCTCCTGAAAACTGCTCAGTGCGCAACCGACCCATCTCTGTCAACATGCTGAGATAACGAGCATGGACCCCCGCATCCGCAGCCACTGGCTGCCGCTCCTCCGCCACCACTGGTGGCACTACCTGAGCCTGAGCCGGTACCACGGTGGTAACCGCTCTAACACCTGTGCTAGCAAAGCCGCAAGGTCAACACCAGGGACTCCACCCGCTGGGACCCCCACACCCGGACCCTAGCATCACCGGCCACTGGAGCATCAACACTGCCCCTCCTGCCACACTCACGGAATCCCCGGAACACCCTGCGACTCGCCAACACCCTCAGCTGTCACACTCTGGTCCTCGGTCTCACTAACCACTGGACTCTGCCCTACCACGACGCCCGCGTCCACGACCACGTCCGCGTCCACGACCTCGACCAGCCACAGCACCCTCTCTAACCATCTGCACTACCATGAACAGAAGGCTAAGCAAACAATTTCTATTATTACACAGAAACATAAACTCACCGTGGAATCACACACTCGGCTCGAAGAGGATGTTCTAAGACTCCATGCCACACACAATTGACTAACTCACATAATCAATCCAGACATGCAATCCCAAACATCTACAACAGAAACCTAGCGAACCCAAACCTAGAACCGTAAGGGCTCTGATACCAAAATGAAACGACCAACCTTTTTTTTTTTTTAATAAATAAATAATAAATGTAATATATTGAAATCACTACAGCTAGTGGTCCCATACCCACTAGCCACCTAACCACAACACATTCAACAGCGGAAAAACAATACCAATAACCAATAATAAACCAATATTATAGCAAAGCAATAATCGATACCAAACAACAAGAAACATGAAACCAGCAACCTAGCAATGTTTCTAATGACTCAACTCTAGCACCCTAGCAAATGCCAGACAACATCCAATCGAGTCCCTAGAACATCCTCCTCTTCATTGCCTTTGATTCCACGATCACACTTTGCCTTTACCTGCACCACAAATACAAATTGAGATGCATGAGTATTTGATAAACACTCAGTGAGGCAATCCTCCCATCTACTGGGCTATACACACAAGCAATAAGATCTCTACAAGCCACAAACAACAATCAATAAAACAAACCAGGCAATATACGAAGCATGCAACATCCATCGCAACTGAACAAGGGGTGTCGACCGACACCAGATGGTGTCGATCGTCACTGACTATCTGGTGTCGACCGACACCAAACTGGTGTCGACCGACACCCTGCCCGACACTCCCGAAAACCCTAGTTTGTGTCGACCGACGCCTCCACCTGGCATCGAACGACACTCGCCAAAGTCCCGAGCCGTCCTCGCGTGGGTGTCGACCGACACCCCAACTGGTGTCGACCGACACCGATACCGAGCAGCGATTTCCCTCGATCAGAAACTCCGAATCTCGCCTCCAATCTTCTCCAATCCGCTCCTTGCACTCCCAGAAGCCAAACCCAACCCAGATAGCAACGAAAAAGCATAGAGAACTCAAGGAAACAACCACATAAGCACCAAATCACATAGAATCTAGAAATCTTAGCTTAGATAAGCCATGGTCATGCACTCACCTCTTTGCAGGAAGATTCAAACCAAAAGCAACGAATCCAACCTTCCTAGAAAGCTTCTAGATCCTTCCTAGCTTCCAAACTCTCAAGGACAGCCAAGAATCTCACCAAAAGTCACCAAAAAGCTCAAGAACACACTTTTCCTCTTTTTCTCTCAAAAACAACAAAGCGGCGACAAAAGATTTCCCCCAAAACCCTTCTGGTCGACCAAAACACTTAAATATCTCGGTTTAGTAGTTTTCCCTACATCAAACCGGTCCAAATCGATAATTAAATCGAACCGGTCGAACCAGAAACAATTAGTGTCGATCGACACCTCCTGTGGTGTCGATCGACACCCTCACCAAAATACCAAAAAAAATGGTTCGCGGGTGTTACAAAAGCAAGATCCAAAAATCATAACACTTTGGTTGTTGTTGGTTCTTCTTACAAAAAATGTATAATATTGTACTTTTTTGTTGAGGTTTTACGTTTAATTCTTTAATCATGTTCTCAAAAAAAAATATTTGTATTCCGATTTTCTATTTTTATGATTAAATTACTGATTCTTTTTATTTTCCTGTTCGTATAGTGGTTTCTTGGAAAGCAAGATCCATAAATTATAAAGCTTCGGTTGTTGTTGGTTCACCTTTCAAAAAAGGTATAATATTGTGCTTTTTTGGTTGAGGTTTTACGTTTAATTATTTAATCATCTTCTCAACATTTTTATTTGTATTCGGATTTTCTGTTTTTATGATTAATCGACTCATTCTTTTTATTTTTTGTTCGTATAGTGGTTTCTTGGAAAGTAAGTCCATAAATCATAATGTTTTAGTTGTTGTTGGTTCACCTTTCAAAAAGGTATAATAACTATGCTTTTTTGATGAAGTTATAAATTTTCTTTTATTATGTTCTCAAAACTATAAGAACATTCAAAAAAAAAATTCTTCAATCGAATATTTATAATATATTCTTATATTTATCTTCCATCTTTTTAAAGAAATATATTGCATATATGGATCTTATTATTCTTTTAGTGTAATAGATAATAACTATTTTACATAGGTATCAAGGACCAGATGAATCAATCAATAAATTTGTTTCTAATTAATATCATGTATTATTTTATGTAATCGGAATGATTAACATGTTAAATTATTTCTAATATATATAATTTCTTTTTCATAAGTTGATTACACTTGGATTGCCATATTTGCAGGAAAAGTATGATCGTTAATAGCCATGTATATTTTTGGGAATATAGAAACGAAATTGTTTAATTTTTATCTTTAGATTAAATTTCATGTAGAATATTTAAATATCATGTTATATGAGAATTGATAATAATTCCATGTTTTAATTATTACTTTTCTTTATAAAAAATATTGAACATGTTAAACATAAAGAATACTACAATGAGGATGATGTTATGATTCCTTCAACGACTACAACAACTAAATTCTCAGATTGGATTATATTCAATACACAAGCTCCTCAAGCTAAAAAAATCGCTTATGCTGAAATTTTAAACCCATCTGTTTGGTATCATAAAGACAAGATCAAAGAGAATACAATTTTTTCACCCTACAATATTCCTATAATATTTGTTTCTTTAATTTAATCTAATTTTTTTAATTGTAACATTAAAGCTTATTTAATTTATTAACAATAGAATTATTTATTTATGACTTTTTTGTAAGAGAATCTTAAATAAAGTTTGGATTTATGAAAATATTTATTTATAAAGGTTTCTGATAAAGTTCTAATTTATTCTATAATAGATTAATAAATTATACATAAATGAATGACGAAATAATCGTGTATATCTTCAAATATTTGAAATTTGGTAAATTTAAGACGATAAATATGTAAGAAAGTTTTATAATAGGAAAACTTACTCTTCGTTTTTTATTTTGAAAAAAAATTCAGTGTGCACGTTGTTAGCCGAAAGGTATCCAGAGCTTTCAACAAGCACCAGACGTCCAATTAAATCTAAAGATCAGAATTAATATAGTTTGGTCAGTTACACATATTTAATAGAAAATATACATATAAGACAACTCAGATAATTGTTATATACCTTTATTTGTAAAAAGCATACTGGCAAAGGATAAAATTTACGATTCATATAAAATTTACAAATTTGAAATGATAAAGATGAAAATAACTATTGTTGAAAAAGAAAATTAACATATCTCAGAAAATATATATATATATATATATATATATGTTATATATAATTACTTAAATGGATGATTATTTGTATAAGTATATTTATTATAAACTTAAAGTGATAAAGATAGAAATAAATATATTTTAGTTAGTCTTTTATTTAGATTTAATATAATCGATAGATTAGGATGTAAGTAAGTATTGTTTAATTCAGTAAATTAACATATAGAAGAGATATATATATATATTATATATTTACACATATCTATTATTATAAATACACAAATTTTATATTATTTGTAACATCCGCGAACCAAAATGTTGATTTTGGGGATGGGTGTCGATCGACACCATTAATTTATGGTTCGATCAAATTGTTTTAATTGGCGATTTTGGCCGGTTTGGTTTAAGGAAACCATTGAACCGAGTTTTAAAAGGGAGAAGATGACCTAGGGTCGTGTTTTTGTGTTTGTCTCGCCGTTTTTAGAGAAAAAAACAAAGAGGGAGTTTGTCCTTGAGGTTCTAGAAAGAGATTGTAAGATTTCAAGGCTTTGTGGGAGAGGTTTTGCTGTGGGAGTGAGGATTCAAGACTGGGAACGTGTGGGAAGCTTGTTGGGAGTGTGGATTCGTCATTGTTTGTCAGAATCTTTCTGCAGAGAGGTGAGTGCATGACCATGGCTGATCTAAGCCTGTAATTCCTTGTTCTTGCTTGTTTGTTGCTGTGTTTGTGTGTTTTTCTTGCTGGGATTGATTGCTACAGGTTCCTATGGATGTATATGGCTTGGGTTTTGAGTATTGGACGGATTGGAGGCGTTAGGAAGCGAGATTCGACTCTCAGCTTCGAGCAGAATGCGGTTGCAAAGGCAGTGTCGATCTACACCAGCAAGTGAGCATCGGTCGACACTGTGGGGTAGTGACGGTCGACACCAAGAGCAAGTGTCGGTCGACACCTCCCTTCCAGCGAGACTATGTTTTGCTTCCTGGTTTGTTTGCTTTTGAAACGACCCGACCCCCTTTTTTTAATAATAATAAATAATAAATAATAATAATGAATAACTACAACTAGTGGTCTCATACCCCCACCTAACCACAATCACAATCAACAGCGGAAATAACCAATAACGATATCCAATAATAATCCAATAATAAACCAATATTATAACATAAACAATATCCAAATACCAAACAACAAGAAACATAGAACCAACAACCTAGCAATGTTTCTAATGACCCAACTCTAGCAACCTAGCAATGCGAGACAACAACCAATCGAGTCCCTAGAACATCCTCCTCTTCATTGCCTAGATTCCATGATCACACTTTGCCTTTACCTGCACTGCAAACACAAATTGAGATGCATGAGTATTTTATAAACACTCAGTGAGGCAATCCTCCCATCTACTAGGCCATACACACAAGCAACAGTAATTCCAATATTCCAAACAATCAACAAACAAAGCAAACAAACTAGGAAGCAAAACATAGTCTCGCTGGAAGGGAGGTGTCGACCGACACCAGCCCAAGTGTCGACCGACACTGGCTCTTGGTGTCGACCGACACTACCCCACAGTGTCGACCGATGCTCACTTACTGGTGTCGACCGACACCCACCTGGTGTCGATCGACACTGCCTCTGCAATCGCGTTCCGCTCGAAGCTGAGAGTCGAATCTCATTTCCTAACGCCTCCAATCCGCCCAATACTCAAAACCCAAGCCATATACATCCATAGGAACCTGTAGCAATCAATCCCAGCAAGAAAAACACACAAACCCAGCAACAAACAAGCAAGAACAAGGAAATTACAGGCTTAGATCAAACATGGTCATGCACTAACCTCTTTCAAGGAAGTTTCTGACCACAACGACGAATCCCAGACTTCCTAGCAAGCTTCTAGCTCCTTCCTAGCTCCAAAACTCTCAAGAACAGCCAAAGATCTCACCAATCTCTTCCAAAAACTCAAGAACTCTATTCTCAAAAAACGAAACAACGGTGACCAAACACTTCCCAAAACCCTTTCTCCTCGACAATTCCTCTAAATAGCTCGGTTTAATGGTTTTCCCTAAACCAAACCAGTCCAAATCGATAACTAAATCGAATTGATCGAACCAGACAATATTGGTGTCGACCGACAATATCAATATCAAACTTTTTTATACCACGTTATCAGCACGATCACTCTATGGTGTGTTATAATTATATGTTTATAATATGTATGTTATTGTACCGAGCGGTATGTCGCCTCGTTAAAAAAAATATATTTTTCAGTGGTTGTTCAAAACACCACTATCTATTTGTTACTATAATGAGAGGTATTCCGCCCCTATAAGTAATTATTGTAATGGTTGCTTAACCTACCATAACAATGGACGGCTCAGCCGCCGATAATGTGGATGATTCCGTCACCATAATTTATTTACTGTTATAATGTGGAGACTCCATTACCATAATATTGCCATTAAATTATATTTATATTATGGTTAATATAAGGAGGCTCAACCACTGTATATTACAATATATCTGAAATTGCTAAATTTAAATTGATTGATTGTTAAATCTATGATTTAATTTATGTTTAATATTTTTCACCAACGATCACAAAGAAAAAAAAAACTTACACTTTTCAAACGGCTATGAACAATAATTTTCAATCTATTAATACACTCATAATTTCACTCTTTCATTCATCTAAAATCGCATCACTCCTCATAAAATTTTCAAAAAAAGTTGTTTAATTTTTTCTTTTGGAAAATGATTAGCTTATTTTTAATTGTTTGTTTAATTGCAATTATTACTTGTATTTATGGTCTCTTCGTTTACTCACAAAGGGTTTATCATTAATATTGTTTTACTTTTCTATGCATTTGTGTTCTTTGTAATCGCTACCATTATTAGAAAATATGATGCATTCTAGAACACATAAAATTATCTTATTAATATTACTAGGACTCAGACCCCTGTGATGTCACGGGAAAATATTTTAAAAATAAGTAAATAAAATTTAAATTTTAAAATTATACATTATGAAATCATTTGAATATAATAGAATAGTTTGAATACATAAACATTAAACATAAACTGTTACTAAAAATACAACCATCAAAATCAAAATTTAAAACAAAAAAAATTATGTAGAATAGATGCAACTTTGCAAAATACATTGTTTAAAGTATTATAAATACATAAGATATTTTATGAAAAATTATGATAAAAAGCTACAATAAAAAAATCATTATAACAAAGTGATCCTAACTGAGAATATTGAATTAATGTTGTAATGAGTAAATGTAACTTTCTATTAAATAATTATGATTAAAAAATATTTAATAATGAGTGAAACTGTATCAATGAAAAATTAAAATTAAAATACACAACTTTTAAAAACAAAACAAGATAAGTTTAAATATTAAACTATATTTTTAACGAAAATTTACGATAAATAGAAGCAACTGTAAATTCTATATTAATTTGTATTAAATTTCTCAACTGCTATAATCATTTCTAAAATTTTAGTTAGATTATAGAATAACGTTGAATATTAGATATTAATATTCAATTATTTAGATTCAACATAAAATAGAAAAAAAAATTCATTGAACTTGTTAGTTACTAATGAAGAGACAAATATAAAGAGAGTTCAAAAGACATGATTATTTAAATAGACACACCTATTAGAACGAAAAGTTGTGATGAAAAAAATATAAATAAAATATAGTGAAAAGATACAACTTTACAATGGACAAATACAACGGTTTGAATTTTTTTTTATTACGAAAAGGTACTACGAAAAATTGCAATTGTTGTGTCTGCATAAATAGAATATATCTTTATTACCATATTGAAAAGTCAAATTTGAAAACTCACTATATAATCCATCTAAATCTTGGAAAAAAAGCTCCAAGAACAGTTTTTATTAAATTTTTATATTTAAAATTAACTAAAAGTTGTAAATTAGATTCATCATTCCAAAAATCTGTTGTCAAATAAAGAATTGGAGAAACTTATTTATTTAAAAAAAAATGAATGCTAGAGAATAATTTAGAAAGCTGTAAAGACCATTGAGATTGAAATTTTATATTATTTTGTGTTATGAAAAAAAATGAAAATAATTTAAACAGACAACTATATATAGATTTGAAAAGATACGAATATTCGAATAAATGCAACTTTACAATGGACAGTTGCAACCTTACAATAAATTGTTACAAATAACATCGCAACTTTTTGTAAAACACACAATTTAAATTTTTTATAGATTTTTTTAGAAAATTATCTAAAATGTATGATTGAAAAAACATCACTTTTGGTGAAAATATTCGAATCGCTATTATATATAGATTTATTCACTTTTGTGTTTAGATAACTAATGGCAAAAATTGATAAGCTTAAGTTTCCGACTCTCAAAATTACTGGAGCAAACTACATAGAATGGATGACAGATGTGGAACTCTGTTTAGAGTTGCAAGAATTTTCGGAGACCATAAAATTGGAAACTATGTCGCCTTCCAAAGATAGGGCCAAGGCAATAATATTCTTGAGAAAACATCTCGATGAAAATGTGATGCATGACTATGCGCACATAAAAGATCGAGAAGAGCTGTGGCTAGCTTTAAAAGCACGGTTTGACAACCAGAGAGAAATAACTTTCCCTCATGCATTAGAGGACTGAAGAAACTTGAGATTCCGGGACTTTGAGAAAGTGGAGGATTATAATTCAGCTATGCTGAGAATTGTATCACAATTAAAATATTGTGGTAAGCCTATTACCAAAGTTGAAATACTTGAGAAGACTTACCTCACTTTTCATAAAGAACATCGAGTTTTCCAAGAGAAGTATAGAAATTGCGGATACAAAAGACTTTCTGAGTTAATTGTAACCCTCATATTGGCGGAGAAGAACAATGAACTTCTCTACCACAACTCTCGTCCTACGAAAACAACGACATTTCCAGAAGTGAATGCAACAGATGTGGAAAATCCGGAGAGAGGAAATCAAACCTATCGAGGTCGTGGTCGTCGATTTAATCGTGGATGTGGAAGATCTTTTCACCACAAATCAAGAGATCTTATTAATGGGTTCGATATGAACAAGGTCCTAAGGGAAAAGAATTTTAAGGAAGTAACACATAGAAGCGTGAGAACATATGTTAGATGTGGATCAAAAGGGTATTGGGCTCATGTATGTCAAACCCCTGAACATCTTTGCAAATTGTTCAAAGAGTCCCAAAAGGAAAAAAAAGGAAAGTAGTGAAACTCACCGTGCATTTTGAGGGTACATCGTACCTCGATGCATCTGATTTTGTGAACGATTTCGACGAGACCGCTCATGCGGATAACTGAAATGCTTGT
This sequence comes from Camelina laxa, assembly GCA_024034495.1. Lineage (NCBI taxonomy): Eukaryota > Viridiplantae > Streptophyta > Magnoliopsida > Brassicales > Brassicaceae > Camelina > Camelina laxa. Next base: position 11,666,461 of record CM043882.1, on the reverse strand, counting down.
AGTAAGACTAGTAGTCTCTAGTTAGCCCTGTTAACAAATATTCGGTATTTTATCTATGGATATTTGGTATTTTTGTATATAGATATCCAGTATTTTATGTACGGATATCCGGTATTTTTGTCCAAAATATGCAATATATCTTATACAAAATACTGTATGCTATCTTTTAGTTTAAAATATCTGCTCCGTTAACAGGGATCCATTTATAACAGCATTCCTGTAATCTTGTGCCCTTCTTTAGATGGCGTTAAAACCCCGTCTACTCTCTTCGCCAATCCGAAATCGGCTATTTTAACGGCGACATTGCTAAATTTGGGCTGCTTTGCAAGTAAGTAAAAATGTTAATGAAAACTATAATATTTATGCAGAAGATTGAGTTGAAAATGCAATGATTTCAAATATAGGTATTGGAAGTAGAATTCTGGAAAAATTGGGGCTTTGCATATCAATCTATGGATTCTGGGAAATTTGCCTCAATTGTGTGTTTCCTTTACTTTATTTTTTCGTTCCAATTTTGGTGACCCTTATCGACATTTCATGATGCATCAAGGAAAATTTCTTATTTTTCCTTTTTTTGTTAACAAGAAAAACTCTTATTTAATGTTTATGTTATTCATTACATTTACGTTTCCATTTATTTTCAAAAATTCCAATATTGACGGCTAGGTACAATATTCGGGATATGATCACTGATTTTTTGGCTTGATCCTGGATGTATAGTTTGCAAGGTTGTTTGAGAGAAAAATGATGTGTTACGAAAGCATATAAAATCCAATAACAAAAGATATTGGGTATATAATATAGGGATTTGTTTATGTGATTGTCTTTTGACTTGAGCATGAATCATCTTGTTCGACGATCACCGGTGATTAGCTTGTTGAGGATTCTTCCTTGTAGGTTTTCCTTTTTTCGCTTCCCCAAAACAGTATCTTTTCCGTTTGGACAGTTCAAGAATGAAGAAGATTTGCTCTTGAAGCAGGAGCAAGAAAGAAAGAAAAAGATGAAAGAAAAACTAGAGACATATTTGCGGCACCGAACGAAGCTTTTGGAACTCAGAAGCATTTGTAACTCAAAAGAGAGGGACGGCGAAAAGATGGAACCTGAAGGAATACCGATTTACAAGATGTTAGCTTCTTACATATCAGCATATGACTTAAATGGACTGGAAAACTTTTTGAACAAGTTGGAGGAGAAAAGACCAAAGGGATTTGGTTTAGCTATGTTGCGTAAGTCAGAGCCATTATTGGTTAACGATGACTATTACGACATCCTTGGACCAAAAGTCTATAGGTATCTCATGTTAATTTATAGGCGTATAGGAGAAAAGAAAGACCTTCACCGTTTGTGGAACTTAGCTAAGGATAGGAAAGTGTTTGATACAATGGGTCAATATACTCGCACGATTGCGATCTTTTGGTTTAAAGACGATATCGAAGGGGTTCACGAGGTTCTTGAAGAGTGGTATTCCGGGGAGCATCGTTTTTTGGAAGTCAAGACAAAAGATATTCTGGAATTTGATCACTACAGAAAACAGGCGATACAAGAAACCAAGTCAAAAGTGAACGACATGCTTGAAGATCATAAGGAAGAAGGGGAGAGGAAGAAAACGGCGATGGAAGTGAGGCAAAACGGATGGGACCCAAATAACAATCTTGCTTTGTCTGCATACGCATGTGTTCAATATGTGGAGGGTCGGACAGACATTGAGAGTGCAGTTGATGTTTTGAGATTATTGGGGAAGCGTGAGCCGCAGGACGCTATCAAGCCTATCATGGATAAAGATCAGTTGGGTAGGAAAATGGTGGAGGCAATGAGAGGAGGAGGATATGTTGGTGAAGTTTGAACAAGATTGATGATAGAAGTTTAGCATTAACTAAATACTCTACGTACTAGAAACATATAGAGTCCATTAGTGTATTAGACACTTTTTTAAAAGTAATTGAAAAAATAGGCACTTTTTGTTAGAAATTTGAAAAATAGGCACTTTTTTGCTTTTGTGAGATTAGTTTGTAAGAGTGAAGATAAGACAAAAACAAATAGAAATACCAATATATCCATGACCATGTGTCATTTATTTGTGGTCCTAGTTTTAAGAAGTGAGAGATGAAATATGACAAAAAGAGAAATTATAAAGTATTTTCCAATGAAATGTTTTGTGTGTGTGGGATCTAATTTTGAGGTATTGGATCAAAAAAACTAATGTTTCATAGTCCAGTTAAATTAAGAAAATTCTCTCAAATAATACTAAATAATTTTTATTTTCAAATTTACCACTCTAAAATTCTAAAAATATGATTTAATTTTAAAAATTAATTGTTTAAAAAGTAAACCCTAAAGTCTAAACACTAAAATCATACCCCACAAAATTATACATTAAACATAAAATAGATAACCCAAAGCTAAAAAAAAAATTTCAAAAAAAAATTTAAAATATTGTAATGTGTCAAATAATATTATTTTGGTGTACCATCTAGATTAATTGTATCATCTGAGTTTAGTGTACAATCAGTGTTTGGTGTATAATTTGGGTTTAGTGCACCATCTGGTTTTAGTATACAATCTAGGATTGGTATACAATATGCGTCTGGTGTACCGTCTGGGACTGGTGTACCATCTGAGTCTAGTATACCATCTACGTCTGGTGTACCATATGGGTTTAGTGTACCATCTGACTCTGGCATACCATCTGCTCTGGTGTACCATATGTGTCTAGTGTACCATTTGAGTTTGGTGTGTTTGGTGTACCATACAGTTTGGTGTACCATCTGAATTTGGTGTACCATCTGCATATGGTGTACCATTTGGGTCTAGTATATTATCTAGGTTTGGTGTACCATTTGGTTTTAGTGTATCATTTGGGTTTGGTTTATCATCAAAATTAAATCTTACATTTAGGTTTGGTATACTATATAGGATTGGTGTACAATATGCGTCTGGTGTACCATCTGAGAATGGTGTACCATCTGAGACTAGTCTACCATCTAAGTATAGAATATCATCTACGTCTGGTGTACCATATGAGTCTAGTATATCATCTGACTCTGGTGTACCATCTGGCTATGGTGTACCATATATGTCTAGTATACCATTTGAATTTGGTGTACCATAGGGTCTGGTGTACCATCCAAATTTGATGTATCATCTGGGTTTGGTGTACCATTTGGGTTTAGTGTACCATCTAGCTATAGTGTACCATATGTGTCTAGTATACTATTTGAATTTGGTGTACCATAGGGTCTGGTGTACCATCTGAATTCGGAGTACCATATAGGTTTGGTGTACCATCTGCATCTGAATTCGGTGTACCATATAGGTTTGGTGTACCATCTGAATTCTGGGTCTAGTATACTATCTAGATTTGGTGTACCATCTGGGTTTAGGGTACCATGTGGGTTTGGTGTACCATCTATGATAAATAAATAAAATTCTGCATCCTAAAAAATCATTTTTTCAGTGTTTGTGTTATTTTAAAAAAATAAATTTTTTGTGATCTTTTGAGAAAAAAAAAAAACGTAAAATGTGGTATATATACTATTAAAAGGGAAACATTTTTAATAAGTAGACATAGAGTTAGAGATTATTACAATGAAATGTCATTCAAAGAAGAATAAGGATATGTATAATCCTTGAAGCCAAACATAAATAATTAATGAGGAAACTATGGAACCAAACAAATATTATATCTGATACGTTTAGCCATAAAATCGGAACCAAACAGATTGCTATTTAAGTGTAGTAGCCAAACAAATATTAAATGATTATTAATACCTAAAAATCGGAAATAAAAAATATGGTAACACAATATTCATTTGTACATGCCATTAAATCTAAACAAATCTATCCACGTAAATTAGGTACTACACTTAAAGAAAAGAAAATCAACCCACATAATTAGCACATCATACTTTATTTCTTTCCTTATAACATTAAAATTATATTGCTAATATTAGCAAAATTCAATCTTATAATATCTTCTACAAAAATATATATGTGGTTAATTAAAAAAAAAACATATTTGACAATTTACACCAAAATTTCGGAAGTTAACATAATCTAAACAATTTAGAAATATTCTAATTTACAAAATCTTAGCAACTTACCAAATCTTAGCAACTTACATTTTAAACGACTTTTTGTTGTTGTATAAATAATGTAGTAATTAAATCATTTTCAACTTAACAAAAACTCTTAAATCTATTTTATTCTAAAAAACCAAAGCCTATTAGCTTCTTGTGTTCTTTGTTAAATCTTTTTTTTCCAGATTGTTATATGCATGTTAACATGTTCCGTTTAATCTATGTCTCTCTTTTTATTTATAATTATTTGTTTTTTGTTAGATTTTTTTTAAATAAGCTAACAGCTACAATGTGTTTTTGTAGGTTTTACAGTAAACATAGCTTGAGAAACCTAACGAGCCGTCTCCTAATTTAAGGTCATAAGTTTAAACTTTTGTATACAAAAATTATAACATATGCTAATTTTCAGGGTGGTCTCAATTTTCTAAGTATAGATTTAAGAGCATGAAGGGATGGATTATTTTTGAATAAGACAACGAATTCTGAAAGTATTTCAGAATCTGTATGAGTTATCATTTTCTATATTATTCTGTTTCTGTTTTTTGATTAAATAGTTTCTGTTCAATTATAAAGCAGATGAGAAGTTAAGAGAATTAATATTTCTCACCTCTATTTGTATAAAGTGGCATGGGCATGCATATGCTTATGTTTCTTTGCTTCCTATCATGATTTACACCAATCAATCTTCACACTTCACACTTATAAATCTTTGTTAATATGTCAACAAAAAAATGATTTGGCGGATGTAGTGTTTTGATGTTGGGGGATGCTATTTCAGGGAGGATTTGGGTAGGTCACAACATATTGTGGTTTGATTGTGCAGGGAAGATTAGACAGATAAGTATTGCAGAGATTGATTCTTTGGATTTGTTAAGTCGTTAGAAGTTCTTCAAAATAATAGTTGGTGATATAAATTTATACAAACAACTAAAAATTCATAAATTTTAACATTTTTGCGAGAATAGAATGTTAAATGCTGTAATTTTTTCTCGACTTTTTAAAGGTGATTTTTGTGTCTTATTAATTTGTGTGCTTTGTTTTTGTAGATGGCAAACTTTGGATCGATATATTTGACTCAGAATCAAGGACATAGGTATGTTTTACGCATACATTAACATTAAGAATCTAATTATTTGGTATTTGTTATGTCTTATTTAAATTAGTTAATAATTAGGATGTGTTTATGCAGGGTTCAAGGTCAACATAGTCGAGAATTCTACATAACTGTCTTCTAATCTCAGTCTCATGTTAATAAATTTTTTATATTTTAAAAATATAATAGAATTTTTCTAATAAATATTTAAATGGTCGTCACAACCTTCTAAATACAAGTTATAAGTGTAAAGGTTATTGACACAACAATAAAATAGGTATCTTATGTTTTTGTAACAATTGGCTATTCATTTCTAATTTATTAGCCATTTAGTCATTTACATTATGTAGTTAAATTATGTTACTTTATGGTATAAACAAAGATTAAATCACTACTAAACCTAAACCTGAAAGTTATGTAAATATCCAACTCAACATAAAACAAGGATTACACAAGAAGCAAGGACTCTACATAAAACAAGGATCACACAAGAAGCAAGGACTAAACCATATTAAAACAGCTTGGGTGCAGTCATCAAATTCACATAACCCCTGATTGTTGAAGGCTTTTAAGGCTTCAAATAAAAGCATTTAAAAAACTTAAAATTATTTTATTTGCCAATCAGGCTTTTATGATTTTTTAAACATTTTAAGGTTTAACAGCCACATATTTTTAGATAAACAAAATATATAATTATATACCTAATTTTCAGATATATATTATATAATATATAATATTAATACAAGTTTAAGATATTACTAATCCGGTTCAAATGCATGCGTATCAAGAGGGGTTTGACCCGCTTGACGATTTAGATCATTCGGTTTTGGAAGTTTTAATCTTCTTGACAATTTTTAATACAGTTTTATAGCTCACAAGTTTAATACAAATCTAACCAATCACTAATCCGTTTCACATTCTATACGGATCTATCGTCGTGTGAAATTTAATTTTATGTGAAACTTTTATTATTTCAAACATTGATAAATTGGATAAAACTAAACCAATATAAGTTGTAAATACTATAACCAATAATTATATAAATAAATATAACATCGTACATACATAGTATTTTATAAAATTTAAAGAAAATTTAGTTTTGAAATCAACCCGCACGTACGTGCGGGTCCGAATCTAGTTTTTAAGATTAATATCTAAGTGTAGATTAATATTAGAAATTAACCACTAAATCCTAAACATTAAACCTTACCCCTAAGACTATATCCTAAATTTAAAATTGTCAACCCATATCTAACAAAATAAATTCTACATCCTTTGTTTTTGTGTGTTTGTGGTTTATTTTGGAAAATAAAACTTATGTGTTTTTTGGAAAATAATTAAAAATTTTGTGTTTTTGTTATTTTTTGGAAAAACAAAAACTTTAATTTTTAAGATTAATATTAGAAACTAACCAGTAAATCCTAAGCAGTAAACCCTACCCCTAAAGACTATATCTTAAATGTAAAATTGTAAACCCAAACCTAACAAAATGAATTCTATATTTTTAAAAACAATTTTTTGTGTTTGTGATGTTTTTTTAAAATAAAAATAATGTGGTTTTTTTGGAAAAAGGTAATTGAAATGTTGTATTTTAGAAAAAAATTATATTGTGGTTTTACGAGGAATTTCTATAATTATTTTGTATAAATTAATTACAAAATCAAGTTAAAATGTTAAAGAGAAAAAAATGAAAAAAAATAAAAAAAAGATATGATCGTACAAATACTTTTGTTTGTGAGATATATATTTTTGCACAAAATGTTAAATGAATCCTTTATTAAAATGTCTTTCTAATAAAGAGTTGTATTAGAGAAAAGAGAGAAAAGTGTCTATATTACAAATATATTTTATAAAGTGCCTACTTTACAAATTATTCTATAAAAAAGTGTCTAAGTGAAACATATGGTTTACCAAAAAGAATATCAGATTGTACGATGTGGTTTTTATCAAAAGGGGGAAAAAATAAAATATATGCGTTTTATCAAATAGACAGCTGTTTGGTGGTGCATAGTCCAGCTTTAAAGATATGGCTTTGAGTTTGCTTGCGTGTGGCTATCAAAGTCTCAATGGTCATTATGGTATTATAAAAATAAAAGAAAGTTGTGTCCGTTTCTTTACGGAGAAATGGAAGATGTGAGCGTGATTTCTTCGAGCATTGTTAAACCCGGAAACATCAGTCATTCGGGTCATGCAAAGATCCATCTTACTCCATCTGATCTTAGCCTTCTCTATCTCGACTACCCTCAAAGAGGTCTCCTCTTCCCCAAACCCGACCCGCAAACCCGTTTTATCTCTCGGTTAAAGTCCTCTCTCTCTACTACTCTAGAGACCTACTTTCCCTTCGCCGGTCGTCTTGTGAGAGTGAACAACCATGAAGATAATACGGTGTCGCTTTATATCGACTGTGACGATGGCCGTGGTGTCAAATTTGTTCATGCCATAGCGGAACATATCTCGGTAAGTGATATCCTTCAACCTCGAGGCTCTGTTCCTGACTTTTTCAGGCTTTTCTTCCCCATGAACGGTGTTGGAAGCATCGACGGCATCTCAGAGCCCTTGCTTGCTTTACAAGTCACCGAGATAAAAGATGGAATCGTTATTAGTTTCGGTTACAACCACTTGGTTGCTGATGGTTCTTCGATGTGGAAATTTATCAACACATGGTCAAAGATTTGCTTGAATGGTGAATGGGAGAATCATCAGCCTCTTGTCCTCAGAGGATGGCTCCTCGACAATATCGAGTTCCCTATCCATATTCCGGCTACAGAGATAGAGTTAAAGAGGGTGAAAAATCATGAAATATCGACTAGAGAGAGAGTTTTTCATTTCACAAAAGAGAAAATTTTAGATCTCAAAGCTAAAGCTAATGGCGAAATAGGCTCAAGTGACATAAAAGATATCATCTCTTCAAGCGGTTTTGGCACATCTATGGCGAGAAATCGTTAGACGCAATGGACTAAACCGAGAAGAAGAGAGTTATTGCGGAGTATCAGCAGATTTTAGGCAGAGGCTAAACCCTCCGCTTGAGAAAGAGTGTTTCGGGAATGTAGTCAGTCTCGGGATAGCTACAGCCACAGTGGGAGATCTGGTCGATCGTGGATTGGGATGGACTGCTTTGCAACTAAATAAAACTGTGAGGTCACAAACGAATGAAAACTTTAGAGTTTTTGCAGAGAATTGGGTTAAAATTGGCAAGATCCGAAGAATTGATGTTAGAAGTAAAATGGGTGATCATTTATTTATTGTCAACAACTCTCCTTGGTTCCAAGTGTATGATAATGATTTTGGTTTGGGTAAACCAATCGCTGTTCGAGCTGGACCGGCAAATGGTATTGGTGGCAAGTTTGTTGTTTTCCGTGGGGTGGAAGAAGGAAGTATCGATGTTCATGTGATATTGACCTTATCTTTATGGTCTGATGATCTAGTGAACTTATTGGATGATGTTGAATCTATGGCAAATGTAACAATTACATGATGTGCTTGTGAATTTATTGGATGGTTAAAGATGTATACCCTCTCTTATAAAATAGAATTTTTGGCTCTATTCCATTATATAAGAATTTTTGGCTAAAAAGATAAATGTTATATCATTTAATCAAATTTAACCAATAGAAAAAAAAATTACAAAATTTGAATAGTCAAAAATATTAAATTGATTTAAAAATGCATAAAAACTTGAAAAAAAAATATATAAGATAGACAAACAGATGGAGTATATTGGAACAGAAGAAGTATCATTTAAGAGTCTTTTCTTTGCACTAACCTTAAAGGCATGATTATCGGGGGTTGTTAGGGGGGGGGGTTTTAGATTTATGGTAGGTTAAAAATAAATCAAAAGTAAAGAAAATGGTGAAGAGACTCACTTATATAACATACTGAAATTATTTTTAAGAGACTCAACGTGTCCATTTATTATTGGTCCAAGAGAATGATAAAGAAGGGAATAAATTTTTTTATCCCGACATACTTTTTTCTTTCGATTTCTTTCTCTCTTTCTCTCTTTCTCTCCCGATCAAAATGTCGATCCGCCAAAGGAAGAGCTGGTTTAATCGGAGGCTATAGAATCTGTGGAGTTTTGGGTCGGAGGCGAGTTGAATCGGCGGAGATGTTATCGGAGGCTACGGTAGCGGTGGCGATTTGAATTGTCGTGGAGATTTTAGCGGTGGCAAATTGACGGAGTATGCGATGCAATCGGATCGCCAATAATCAATTCGATTGAGAGGGTAAGTTTATCAGGGCATTAGTATGATTTTAGGTAAACTGTTAGGTTGAGTTGATTTTGTTTGCTTGAAATTAGGGTTCTTTGTTCTTTGTTCGAAAATTAGGGTTCTTGGTGTGTTATTCGATCTGCTTTAAACGGATTAGGATTTTGGTGTTATTGTTTTCCGATTTTGTCTGTTTATGTTTAGTTCTTGGTGGCTTTGTGTTTTTTAACTGAATGACAAGTGATGCTTTAAAGGGATTAGGGTTCTTGGTGTGCATGTGTTCCAATTAGGTCTCTTTGTGTTTAGTTTTTGGAGTGTTTGTGTTTGTGTACCGATTGATAAGTGATGGTTTAAAGAGATTAGGGTTCTTGAGAACCATGTGTTCCGATTTGAGAACAATTGTTTTTAGTTTATGGTGTGTTTGTGTTTGTGTACTGATTGATAAGTGATGCTTTTAAGAGATGTTTAAACATGAATGTTCTTGTTATATGTTGTGTTTGTTCGATTTTGGTTGTAAAAACAAAGTACACTGTTATTTAATTAGTGAAAACAAAGTATATTATTCTTGTTTGATTTTGATTGTAGTTTTATCCACTCCTTCTATTTGGTTGTCTTTATTTGATATTCATTGTAATTTACTTATTAACCAAATTGTGATATATGTGTGTCTTTTTTTTTTAGGTCAAATGGGCAAAAATGATATGGATGGCTTGATGCTAGTTAAAGAGTGTGAGTCGGCCATGGAGGAAGGTAATTGTCATCCTCTTCTTTCTTCATTTATTTAATGCTAGTTAAAGTATGATAGTGAGTCATTGATGTTTGTTGGTTGTGATAAATGTGTTTAGTACTTGTTAGTGTAGGTATTAGTCTAGTCAATCATTATTGATGTTATTATTTGAAGTGTGTGTGAGTTGGTTGTGAAGATGTTTAATGTTTGGTTGTTGTAGTTTAGGGAAGACTTAATTACAAAATTTAAACCAACTAGTTGTAAAAGTAAAAATAACTTACACCTTATAAATTCATTTTCTTCCTCTTCATAGTAAACTCGCAAATGAATCTCTTAATTCATAGTCTCTTTATTCTTTATTCTCTTTGAAACTCGCAAATGAACCAACTAGTCTCTTTGAATCTCTTTATTCTCCTTTAACACCTTTGAATCTTCGTTCATAGTCTTCCTTATAAACTCGCAAATGAATCTCTTTCTTCCCCTTTAACACCTTTCAATCTCGTTCATAGTCTTTCTTATAAACTCCATTGAATCTTTTTTATTCTCCTTCAACCCCTGTGATATGGATTCTGACGACTACATGAATCCATATCATCCCTCCTCTAGCTATATGAATCTGTTACAAAGTCAGCTTGAAACTCAAAACCTCGAATACAGTCCTTCTCTAAGTCCATGTTCTGAAACTCCATCTGAACCTGCATCACCTCTAGATAACCGCAAGTCAAGGCATGCTTGGTTACCAGCTGATGATAAGATGCTTGTCTCTGGTTGGCTCAACACCAGCAAGGATCCGGTAACTTCTAATCAGCAAAGACTCGGTGCCTTTTGGGGAAGGATTGTGAAATATGTTGCAAAGTGTCTGAATGCTGAAGGTCGACCAAAGAGGGAGGTGAGTCATTGTAAGCAGAGGTGGGGGAGGATCAACGACTTGGTGTGCAAGTTCGTTGGTTGTTACGAGGCTGCTACAAGAGAGAAGTCGAGTGGACAGAGTGAAGATGACGTGATGAAGGTAGCACACGAAATATTCATCAATGATCAAGGACATCGGTTTACCTTGGAGCATGCTTGGCGAGACTTAAGGTATGATCAAAAATGGTGTGCGTCCATATCTACTAAAGGCAATGGAGTGAAGAGGAGAAGGGAGGATGCACATCCGGTGAATGACATCGATGGATCACAGCCACGTCCTCCTGGTGTTAAGGCTGCAAAGGAGAAGTCGAAAAAGAGCACTAGTACACAACCGGATGTGGAGGAAGATGGAAAAGCTTTCTTGGAGTTTCAGTTGGAGCGTGTAGAGAGGATGTATGAGATGAAACAGAAAGATTTCGCCTTGAAAGAGAAAGAGTTCGCTATGAAGAAGGAGCATATGAAGCATGTTATGCTTGAAAATCTGATTGCTAAGAAGGATTCACTATCTGAATCCGAGAAAGCTCTTAAGGACAAGCTAATTGATGACATGATGTCATCAGGTTGAATCCGAATTATGCTTGTGTTTTTAGTGTTCTAAATATGTTTGTGTTTTTTGTGTTCTAAGTATTTGGTTGTAATCGGACAAGCTTGTGTTTTTTTGTAATCGGACAAGCTTTATGTAATCCAAGTGTTTATTGTTTAAGTGTGTTTCTTGTTTTGGTGTAATCGAATTGTTTCTACTTAGTTTATGTTTTACTTTGTCTTTGATTCAGTTTTATTTGTGTTTTGATTCAATTTTGTTGGTGTTTGTGTTTTTGTTTCAGTTTAATCAAGATGATATGATGAACCGGATGTCATCCCGTGACACCAAAATAAGGAATCAAGTGATGAAGTCGGTCAAGATGATTTGTTATCATCCCTGTGACACCATGTGAAAAGCAATATGATTCACTTTTGTATAATTATTTACTTTCACCACATGTTTTTACAAGGGTTTTTGTATTTTTGTACATCTACCACATGTTATCTTTCCATTTAAGACCACAAATTGTATGCAATATTTCCTATCCACATATTTTTAGTTTTGAAGTCCCCAAAATTTCCTATATATGTCCACTACTAGCACACAAAATATTCACACCAAACCAATGAAAACACAACTTCATCTCTAAATTCTAAACACCAAACACTTTTCCTTTATTTCCAAAAGCTCCAAAATGGCTTCTTCTTCTTCCCATAATGATGATGTTGATGATATACTTGATGAATGTTTTAATCAAACATGCGATCAAATCACCATTCATGTATGGGAAAATCTTCTTACTCCACCAATCCAAAGTCAACCACCACCTAAACCAAGAAAAAAAAACGAATTCACATTGAAAGAAATCGAGAAGTCGGTCATGACCACTTGTGGAATGATTATTTCATTGATGATCCTACTTACCCTCACAACATTTTCCGTCGCCGTTTTAGAATGAACAAGCCATTATTCATGCGTATTGTGGATAAGCTCGCAAATGAAGTTCTCTATTTTCAACAAAGAAGAGATGCTACCGGAAGGTTGGGTCTGTCTACATTGCAGAAGTGTACAGAAGCAATTCGTATGATGGCATATGGTTCTGCAGCTGATGCGTTTGACGAATACCTCCGACTTTCTCCAAACGTGGCGCTAGCATGCTTGGACAATTTTACGGATTCAGTTGTAAATTTATTTGGAGATGAGTACTTGAGAAGACTCACACCAGCAGATCTTCAAAGACTACTTGACGTTGGCGAGTATCGCGGATTTCCCGGCATGATAGGAAGCATCGATTGTATGCATTGGGAGTGGAAGAATTGTCCTACCGCGTGGAAAGGTCAATACACCCGCGGAACTAGAAAACCACAATTGTTTTAGAGGCGGTGGCTTCGTATGATCTCTGGATCTGGCATGCTTTCTTCGGACTACCAGGTACATTAAACGATATCAATATTCTTGACCGATCTCCAGTCTTTGATGATATTTTGCATGGTCGAGCTCCTAAAGTGAAATATAGTGTCAACGGACATGAGTATAAATTGGCTTACTATCTGACAGATGGTATTTATCCAAAATGGGCTACTTTTATCCAATCTATTCTACTACCACAAACTCCAAAAGACGCTTTATTTGCGAGACAACAAGAAGCTGTGCGTAAAGATGTAGAGCGTGCTTTTGGAATTTTGCAGGCTTGATTTGCCATAGTCAAAAACTCGGCTCTTATTTGGGATATAGTAAAAATTAGGAAAATAATGAGAACGTGTATCATACTGCACAATATGATATTAGAGACGAACGCGATGGATACAATCTGTTTGATCAAAATGAATTCACACAAAGGGAGTCAAGTAGAGCTGCAGAAGTTGACTACACGCCTCCAACACCCATGCCTTCATGTGTCGCTACTATGCTGAAGAATCGAAAGGATCTTCGTGATAAAGAAAAAAATAAATGCTTGCAAGATGATTTGGTTGAGAATATTTGGGCAAAATTTGGAGCAAATCAGTATTAAAATTAATCATTTATAAATTGCACTTCTGTTGTAATTTGTATTAATATTTTTATTATGATGTGTATGTTTGAAAATTAATTAAAATGCATTATTTTCTAATTTTATAAAATCTTAAATGTTTACACATTTATACCACTTCTATTCTAATTAAAATTTAAAAATTTAAAAAAAACAATATTTTAAAAAATAAGAGACCCAAAATAAGAACCTACCAATAAATAAGAAAATTTTATTTAAGAGATCATGAATTCTTATATTTAAAAAAATACAGAATTAATTCATATAAAATTTAACAACCCCCTACTAACATACTACCGGTAAGCTTGGTCTAATATAACCTCAATCCCTTTGAAATCGGCTTGAAACCATTTTGTGACAGCAACTAGACTCGGTGATGGCAGCTTGATTCTCTTGCTCAAATTCTTCTGATGGGTCACACTCCATCAGATATTTTTCTTACATTCATCGAATGGCTATGTCTAAAAGATAACCTTTTGACTAATAATGAAGCTTCTAAAACCCAATGGGCCTATATTTCAATAAATAGAGAAAAACGCTAGAGGGATCCAAATTTATCGTCTTGGGTAGAGATCAGATTATCTGTTATGGTACGAGAGAAGTTAGTTTTATTGAAGCAAAGTATCTGTCGTGTAGTGGACACAATCCTCTGTTAACGTTCTTACTCCAACACTCAAAAACACCAATATGCTTCTTCCTTTTTCCCCTTTTAAAATACACTTTTTTGATGGATGGATTTAGATCAGATCTTAACTATAGTACCGAACAATCAATTGATTCCTCAAAATTTGATGAAATTAAGAAGAAAAAAATAACCAATGAAGACTACAATGAATTGTATTAACAAATCAATTACACACAAAGAACACGAATAAGTATTCTTAACTAGGTATTGAAAAAAAAACCTAGCCTTTAACTCTGTTTTTCTAGCACTCACGTCACCTGACGGTAACCCAATCCCCCCCGACAGACCAATCAGGGAACGATTCACTAACCAAACTCCCAAGTCTCTTCACCGGAGAATCCGACGGCGTGTGAGAATCCGATGACATAGATTCCCAATCGGGAAACTCGAATGGACACTTTGGTGACGTCGGTGCTTCTTCTTCCTTCACCTCCAAAACATAGTCTTCTCGTTCATCGTCATCACAATCAACGGCTACGAACGAATGGTTCAAAAGCATCTCAGCCGTCCATCTTTTCTCGGGATCTTTGACAAAACACTTAGACAAGAAATCTTTGCCTTCTTCCGACAATGACTCTGGGATAATCGGTAACTCACCGCCGGCACCGATACGTATCAAAAGCGACATGACGTGTGATCCTTCTTTCACACTCCACGCCGTTTTGCCACTAATCATCTCAACTACAGCGCATCCTAACGCCCACACGTCAGCTGCTGATCCATACTCGTTATAGTTAACAGATTCCGGCGCCATATATAACGGCGTCCCTCTAATCTCAACCCCTTCTTTTGACGGCGTTAAAACTCCGTCAACTCTCCTCGCCAGTCCGAAATCCGCTATTTTAACGGCGCCGTCGCTAAACAATAGAATATTCCCGAGTTTTATATCGCAGTGAGCAAACCCTTTCGCGTGGACGTGACGTAACCCTCTGAGCACCGATCCCGTGTGGCGGCGTACGGTGGATTCCGGTAAACCCTCACCGCCTAGTTTCTTCAATTGTGTCGCTAAACTTCCTCTCGAAGCGTGCTCTAACAACAAATTATGTAACTTCTCTCCGTTCTCCACCGTTTGATCCTCGCCGTAGCACCGTACGATCTCAGGGCAATCACCGAGTGAATCCAACACTGATTTCTCGTTAGAAAGAGAAGCGGCGCCATAAGAATCCGACGATTTCACGGCGATAAGCCTCGGGAACTCACCGGAATCTTTTCTATTAGTCGCTACACTTACAGTAGAAAACGTTCCGAACCCTATTGTATCTCCACGAACCCACTCCATTGAAACAAAAAGCCTCTGAGATTATGAAGAACTATATTATGTGTGGATGAGAGAATTGTGAAGAAAAGGTTTCGTTTTTATATAGATTGGAACTAGGAATGAGAATTCAGGGTTTTAAGAAAGTTTCCTTTTTTTTTTTTGGGATTGGATTCACCGATTCAGAGTTAGAATGGGAATTAAAAGTATATAGCAAACAGAGAGAGATACAGAGCATGTAGCTCGTGACTGTTTATTGTGCCTTATGGCGCAACTTCTTCATTATATACTAAAAATTTTATTATTAACTTTTTAGATGTTGATAATTATATCCCAAAGTTTACATTTTTGAGATAATTAAATTTAATGCACGTGATGAGAGAGTGGATATTTGATTTTTCATTGTTGGGCTGCTAAAATTATAAAGGAAATTAAATAACGAAATATATTTATTAAATTGGGAAATAAATAGTTTCGCACGACTTTGGAGTTTTGAGATTTTACAGAATCTTGATATATTTAGTTACTAATAACCAACATTATACAGTATAATCTAATTAGAAATATTTGTTTCTCACCTTGACATATTATTCAAATATGTAAATTCCAATAATAATAGTATGTGTTATTAACTGAAACAAAAAAAAATTACTTTATTAATAATGGTGTTAATTGGGATTTGAAATCGAGAAATTTGATAGTAAATCTTTAATTAAATCTTGACCGTGATATAATTTAACCAATTACGACGATCAATTTTAATTATTATGTAGATCATATTGTTAGAACTTCTTTCAAGGACCGTTGATGATATAAAACTATAAAAATTGCAAGTTGGGGTTTGCAATGTTTGGTTGGTCAATCCAAGTATCAAATTCTTTCTCCATTTAGTAACGTTTTTGCATTTTCTCATAGTATAATATGGGATATTCTTATAGCAGCTGCAATTTGCATGCTTATTTTCGAATAGTATAATGTTTCTCTGTAAAAATAAATCTAAACTTATATTATTATTATTTTTTGGTCGGAAAAACTAAACTTATATTGATAGATGAGAAAAATGCTGAATACAATGAAGTTGTCACATGCGAATTGTAATATAGTTTGTTTTTTAATTGTTTTCTTACCAAATTCCAATAACAACAATTCAACAGATTTTGATGCTTCAATATATGACTTTATCCGACAACTCTTCCAATCACCATTCTTTTGTTAGTATTTTATTAGTCACGACTTTACGATGAATTTCACTTTTATCGCTATAAAAATGCTTGATATAGAAGTTTTCACAACAACTTGCTTGGCCGTCCAAGTTTTGAGGTCGTAATTGGCATGATTGCATGAGAATCATAGAAAAATAATACTCTATCATTGTTTTGATAAAATACTTAATTTCATATGTCCCTTTGCGTCATGATTTCGATTTATTCCGTATCTAATTCATATCTAACGTTAGAAAAAACTTATTACAAGTAAACTTTTGTTACAATAAACGAATATTTTGATATTGCTCCTCTATACACTTGAGCGTTTGCACATAGTTTACTTAATAGCGCAGCGCTGATATTGTTTACTTCTCCTTTTTTGGATCAGAAGGTTGCAAGATTGTCTTGAAATAAATTGCGGCGCAACTCACAACTCTAGAATATAAAAGAATAGTGATAACTAAAATAAATAAAAGAATAGTGGCCAAGAAACGGAAAAGAAGTGCTTCACAGTGAAGTTTAGTTTCTTTTCTTTCTTTATTGTCGGAATCAGCAGACCTGAAGTCTTCGATTCCAAACAGAGTAACAGACTTTCGCAAGTTGCGGCTCCTCTTAAAAACATACATAAATTTATAATATTATCATATGATTTGTTTCACCCATTTTTTAGTGCTATTAGTGAAAATAAAAAAGAGATAACAGACATTAACGGAACCTGACGATGACGAACGCACAAAGGTCAAGAGTTGCAGTAACACGAGTTTTGATGAAAGTGAAGTTAGTATATCCTTAATTAATTAGCCGTCACTCCGTCACCCTCACATGTTCGCATGTTCTTCCCACCATTTTTTATTTTTTTTATTTCCTTCTATTAAATTTATTTGTTTCCTAGATTTTCTTGCATAATAAGTATTACTATTACCATTCTTCTAACAAATATCTTCCTCGATAATATATACTATAGATATTCTTTTCTCTGTATGAATGGATAAAGATCTTGCGACTTGCGACTTGCGACTTGCGACTTGCGAGCTCTTTTTTTCTTTTTTTGGTTTTGATACCATGAACCAATCACATACTCCGATTTTTCTTTTCTTTTTTCTTCTTTCGGCTACTTTATCCTATAGTTTATACTTTTTCCCTATCTGCTTAAATTTATTTCTGTTGGAAGATTTCTATGATTCTTCTGTATCCTACACATTATAGAGTCTTCAACCGTCGCTTGCTATTAACGCATGATTATTGTTATATGTCAGCTTTCACTATATATATATGACTTTGATTATGGTATATGCATATCGACCATTAGTTTCAGAAGAAAAAAAAATTATTCAAATGGTATCATCCCAATTGTGTTTCGGAAAATAAATACAGTCTTAAAGGTTGGAACTCGATCTACTGTTTAAAAAATAAATAAGTTGGAAAGAAGGTAGATTGTCTTGCAAATGGAACGGAACAAAGTCGTGAGCCTTACCGATCGAATATTTTAATCTCTTGGTATGGGATATCTCTACCCCTAATACACAACTTGCCTTGTTCTATTAAATTAGACATATATCTAACAAAATAATATACTGTACATAGGATGTCAAATTACATACTTAATAAGCAATGGAAGTCTATTGTAGATATTAGTGGAATATGTTATATAATGTTTGTTAGCATTAATGATTTTGGACAACAGAATTGTACACTATCATGCAGTAAATAACACGTTTACTTTTATATGATCATAATATATAATGAAAAGTATAAATTAAGTTTGATATAGTAGAATTCCCATATTAGCTTAAAACATTATATTCATTGGAGTGGAAACATATAACTCAATGGGTGAATTAGCTCACTGACCAAACAAAAAAAACTATAAAGGAAAATAACTAACTATTTGAAAAAATTAGGAATATAGGATAAAGGGCAGAGAAAATTACTATTTTGGTGTTGGTTGATGGTGGTGATGGTGGCCGGCCGGCCGGCGAAGGTATCCGGTGGAGGTGGCGGCGGGGTTGGTCTCCGGCGAAGATCGCCGGAGTTAGTCGCCGGCGAAGGTTGCCGGAGTTAGTCGCCGGCGAAAGTCGCCGGAGATGGTCGTCGGAGATGGTCGCCGGCGAAGATCGTCGGAGTTAGTCGCCGGTGAAGATCGCCGGAGATGGTCGCCGGAGATGTTCACCGAAAAAATTCGCCGGAAAAGGTCGTCGGATGTGGTGGTTGCCGGCGGCTGGTAGCCGGAGGTGGTGGCGGCCGGTGATGGTGGCTGGAGGAAATCTAAACCCTAAAGTTACATTGGGAACCCTAGTGGTGGTGGTCGCCGGAGGTGGTGGTGGTGGTGGTCGCCGGAAATGATGGTTTTAGGGGGTGGGGATGGTGGTTTTAGGGGGTGGGGATAATAAGGACAAGGACAATATAGTATATATTGTAATTTATATAGAGTATATTAGTTATATATGGTTAGATTAGTTATTTATTGAATTATAGTTTTTTTTGTTGGTTATAGGGTGCAATTTGCCTAACTCAATTATACTGCCACAGGATCCTAAGTAGCTCTCCTTTTTTGTTTGGTTAGATTATAAAGAGATTCAACTACAACATTGCGTTTAGCCTATAAAGAGAAATTACAACATTGCGTTTAGCCTATAAAGAGAAATTATTTGAAACTTTTTTGATATGTTGATAAGTAAAAGCACCCGTTATTAACCAAAAAAAAAAAAAAAAAGCACCCGTTAGTTCTGAAGAAACGGAAACCCAAATTCCCATACGACTTGATGGTTTATTCCCATACAAATTCCTATATATATAAGTAATTCAACTTGACGTCCTAATAAGTAGAATCGTTTTCCTCAAAGCTAATAAATGGGGTCCCTATCCTCTAAAGATAAGCATAATTCAAGATTTTCGAATATTCCTTGGAATACGGATTGTAGTAAACTTCTAACCTTTAAACGTCGTTATATAAATGCTTAAACACTGCACGCATGGTATCCCAAAATTAGACAAAGACTAATTCAAACCTTATGCTGATTGAACAACAGTCAATTTCAGCGGATGGATCAAATATGGTTTGGATTTTAATTAGAAACACTGCATGTATCCACTTCATTGACCGAGTTGATAAATTCAGAATTAGGTCATCTTATTAAACCAAACCCAAAATGGGCGGCCGAAACCAAGTGCATGAACATCAATTTAAACATGTTTTTCTTTCTATTGTTGAAGTTGCAGTCAAAGGCTATTCTTAAAGTTAAAACATTTTTTTTTTTTTGACAAACAAAGTTAAAACATATGTTACGTTTCTTTGGAAGTTCCCAAAAAGGAAAGCCATCGGTAAACTATTCACGATAAGAAGATTTTTTTCATGCATTAATAAATTTGGCTAGGCCAGTTCCTAAAGTTATCAATGAAACGAATCAAAAACTTGTATGGGTTTGACCGTTCGAACAAATTTTTCATCTCGTAATGGGCTTTAATATAAGAGATGTAGTTATACACCTAGAGATGGACATACGTAGAGCTTTGAAGAAATTGTTGGTGTAGTAAGTAAGTAAGATCTTTCTCTGTGTTGACATGGAATTTTATTAACTGATAATGCACCATATGATTCGTAGTACATCTTCTGCTTCTAGAACAAAGTCCCTTGGTCAATAATGTTGTTGTATTTCCTCGACCAAAACATGTATAATATTGGACTAACTTTTGTATCGGTGTCGCCGTGTCGATTAGATCAAAATAGTGTCTCATTTATGGCATGGTATGCACGACCTATGATTGTAGTGGTCATGGGCTCAAACTTCTAATCTTTGTGAAATGGGTATTTATTTGGGCTTAGGTACCTTGTGAATTGTGACACAAACAACATACAAGTTAGGATGTCAGCTAGTTGGGTTTCACCATCTTTTGTAATGAATGTAGGTGATTCAAGTTCCAAGAAACTGATAATTAAGAAAATTTTAAAAATCATTTCGGGATTAAATTGTTTAATGTACACTTATTCAAAAGATAAAAAAAGTTATTTATACAGCATGATATTATTACAATAACAATAACAGTATGTATTGCTCAATCGGAGTATTGTATTATACAATATGCCTTTCTACGTTAATTTAAAACATAAAAAATTTGATCAAGCAAAGAAGATCGAATTAGTTAAAAATATAATTTTACATATATACATTATGTTACTTATCCAATTTTATCATAATTTTGAATATTTTGAGTTCATTAGTATTCAAATCACTATATATGGTCATTTATTTCCTATAACTATATTTGTTCAGAAAATGATTGTTTAATAAGAGAATTAGAATTTCAGAATTTGTAATTCCGAATTTAAATTTATTACATAAAATATATTTCAGACTCTTACAAGTTAAAAACTATCTGATAGATTTTTGTTTTCTTATAAGAAATGTAAAAATTTCTTTACAATATCAAAAATATTCGTCTTATAATCAAAACTTTGTAATCTACAGTAAAACCTCTATAAATTAATAAGGTCGGGACCACAAAATTTTATTAATATATAGAGGTTTTAATTTATCGATAAATTAATAATTATTAATTTATTGATAAATTAATATTTTATTAATTTATGAAGAAATTTTTAATTTTCATAATTTTTAAAAAATTTATTATAAAATAAGATACTTTTGTTATCATTCATAATATTAAAGAATTTTCTTAATTTATAATCTTGGCTATCATAATTGTTAAGTTTCGAGTTTAGGTAAAAATGATAAATGTTAGAAGTTTAGAGTTTAGAAGAAATTGCTACTATCATTCATGGTAATGATGAAGTCAAAGAATATATTATGGTAATTTTAGAACCAAATAAATACATGTAAGGAAGCAATTATCGCATTTAGGATTCTCCATAATTTTTGGATGCGATTTGAGAAGACGGTAATGAAAAAGATTAGAGATGAGCTCCAATAAGAATGTAAATTCAAGAATATGAAAACAAGAGTCATATTTCACTAGATTTTCTTAGATATATATATATTATCTTGATTATTAATTTATGATATTGATGGAACCATATTTTTACATAGGATTTCCGAAAAAATTATTATTTTATTAATTTATCGAAATGTGTCATTTTTTACACTGGCCCAACTCGGGACCGGAAGAATTTATTAATTTATAGCGAGTATTAATTTAAAGAGTATTAATTTATAGAGGTTCTACTGTAGAAAGTTGGCTCAACACACATGTGCATCAAGATAGTATTACAGTACAACAAGTACGAAATGACATAAATTACACACTTTGACACTTGTTACATTAGAAACAAAACAGAAACATGTCGGATTGATCAGTGACAACAGTGGATTAATTAAGGGGAAATTGATTTAAAAGGACATTTTTTTTCCAATTTGTCCCATTATGCTTCTTTTTTTGAAATTTGGTAGAATAGGTTTTAGAATAGAGAAAAACTCACTTATACCCTTAATAATTCTATTAGACCCTTAATTGTAGAAAAAACCAAAATTTCCTTTTTCTGTATTTCGTTTTTGTATACTTTCTATATTTAATAATCCAATTTCTTATGTTTTTTTACTTTTTTTTTGTATTACTTGTTTTTATTATTTACCTACCAAAAACGAAAAAATCTACACATTATCGAACTCCCACCGGCGACTATCTCTCTCTCAGACGATATCGACTCCGTTAGTTTCTCCCACCGGCGAAGATCGACGACTCCGGCAGCTTCTCCCACCGGCGACGACTCTGGTAGCTTCTCTCTCTCTCTCTCTCTCTCTCTCTCTCTCTCTCTCTCTCTCTCTCTCTCTCTCTCTCTCTCTCGCTCTCTCTCTCTCTCGACATCTCTCTCTCGCTCTCTCTCTCTCTCGACATCTCTCTCTCGCTCTCTCTCTCTCTCGACATCTCTCTCTCGCTCTCTCTCTCTCTCTCTCTCTCTCGACATCTCTCTCTCGCTCTCTCTCTCGACATCTCTCTTGCTCTCCCTCTCTCTCGACACAATTGAGTTTTTTTCCCCAAATCTATTTCAAAAATTTTCCCCAAATCTATTTCCAATTGATTTCTCTCTCTCTCTCTCTCTCTCAATCGATGCATGCAATTGTTTGTTTGGATTGTTGTGGTTGTGTTTTTTTCCCCCAAATTTGATTTTTTCCCCAAATTTGATAATGTATCGGTTGAAAGATAAGATCACTTCTACATTTTATAGCTAATTGATTGAAATTTGTTCATACTAATGTATATCCTTTTCTTAATTTTTTTTTGTCTCGACACAATTGAGTTTTTTCCCCAAATCTATTTCAAAAATTTTCCCCAAATCTATTTCCAATTGATTTCTCTCTCTCTCTCTCTCTCTCAATCGATGCATGCAATTGTTTGTTTGGATTGTTGTGGTTGTGTTTTTTTCCCCAAATTTGATTTTTTCCCCAAATTTGATAATGTATCGGTTGAAATTTGTATCATTATAGTCAATATAGTTTCTATATGTGTTTGATTGTTGTGGGAAAAATTTTTTTCCCCAAATTTGATAATGTATCGATTTAAATTTGTGTTTTTTCTTATAGTTAGTATAACTAATAAATTGAGTGGTTCCCTCTTACCCATGTTCCCTCTTGTTTCATTTTATTGTCTACATTTTATAGCTAATTGATTGAAATTTGTTCATACTAATGTATATCCTTTTCTTAAATTTTTTTTTGTGTAGCTATGGAAACAGAATTTCCGAAACGCCTGTTTAGAGATGGATTTGAGCCACAAGTGAAGAAGATTAACAATTCCTGTCGAATTTCTATCTTGGGCAAAGTCAAACAAGCATTACCTAAAGAGTATGAGACAGTGAAGAATGATCCAGTCTTTTCACATGTCTTTGCACTCTACGAGAATGGTTTAGGGTATTCAGGACGTTTGATACACAGCATGATGTCTAGGCAGTTGGTTACAAAGAAAAAAAGAGAGATATGGTTTGTGTTTGGAGGGAAGCCACTCAGATTTTCAATGCAAGAGTTTCATGCTGTGACTGGGCTCAAATGCACTGCGGATTCTAGTTGTAATTTAGAGAATTGGAAAGATGATGGTGGGTTTTGGAGCAAATTGATGAAGAGAAAAGGTCCGACTATTAGCATTAAGAGCTTGGTTGATGTGCACTTACCTGTAATTCACAAATGGAATGAGGTTGATAGGATCCGATTGGTGTATCTTCTTGTGATAGCTGGGTTGGTTATGGCCAAGGATGAGAAAAAGTATATTCCACTCAAATACATCCAGATGGTAATGGATCTTGATAAGGTGAGGACTTATCCTTGGGGTCTAAAAGCTTTTAAAAGTCTTGCTAAGGCTATCATAGAAAAAAGAGAAGATTTGAAGAAGATCAATAGCTATGCATTAGATGGTTTCTCATATGCATTTCAAATATGGGTGATGGAGGCAATTCCAGACATTGGAAAGTTGTTGGGAGAAAAGATTATCACAGAATTTAGAGAAGCTCCTCGATGTTCTAACTGGAAAGGCGCAGCCAAAGTATCATATGATGATATCATCCAACTAGAAAGTACATTTGGACCGAAGGTACTTTCTTTGCCAACCCAACTCTTATCACATGTTTTTTTTGTTAATAGTTGATGTCATTGTTTAATCTTTAACTTCTACCTGTTTTTTTTTTTTTTTTTTTTTTTAGGATATTGTTTATCCATACATATCTATTACTGGCGATTTCGATGTTGTTGACTCCATTGAGTTTTTCTGGCGTGATGAAACAAGCGATGGTGAAGTCGATAATTTGAAAGATAAGATCACTTCTGGAAATGATTTTTCAGATCATATTTGGGGAACTGTACAAGTTAATGATGTGGAGGGTGAACATATTCAATTAAAAGATGATGTTGGCAGTGAGGTGTGTGAAGAAAATCAAGGGTCTAGTGCAACAAAGAGTGGTGAGAGTATGCAAGCTGGTAATGATGAAGAGTCAGGTTGCAAAAGGAAGAGACAACCTGATCATGGTGCGGAGAGGAGGAAAAAGAAACTGCTCTATGAGCGAGCAGCAACAACACAGCGAGCTGCAACAGATGAACAAATGAAGTCCTTTATTAGTGTGTTTGAGACTTGTTTCAAGAGTTTTGAGAAGAAGGTTGACAGTCGATTGGAAAAAATAGAAAAGGATGTCTCACTCTTGAAGGATACTATAACTTCAGCTGGAATTACAATAAGCACTCAAGCCACGGTTGAGCAACCATCCATTCCAGCAGAAAAGAAGAGTAAATATGTGGTACGTAAGACTTAAATCTCTATGTTATGTTTGTTTGTGTTTTTTTTTTTTTAAGACTCTAAAAGAATATGTAATCGGATATGTATGTTTGTGGTGTAATAATAAGTGTTAATATTTTTGTTAAACTTTTTGTATGGACAGGATGAAACGTTTTTAGTTGATGATCTTTTCACTCATCATAGTGAAATAGATCTTAATTTGGATTCACAAGAATTTTTACAGAAATCAGTAGGGCACCTATCTCAAAAAGCAGATGTACTTGGGTTTGATCTTACACAAAATATATTGTGCAAAGATGACATACGGAGATTAAATACTACAAACGCTGGTGAATTTGACATGGATTCTATTTTGGTGTTTGTTTCTGATGATCGATTCGATGCTTTTGCAGAGTGGCATAGTACAAGGGGGTAAGTTGTTCAATTATATTTTACTATAATTGTTACAGTGTTATGCTCTTTCGATGCTTATGCATAGTGTTTTCTTAAATTTATTTGCAGAATGATTCAGTTGGGTCCAAGTGTAATTAACGAGGGATTACTAAATCGAGTGATGACAACCAACGTTTGGCTTCAGAATCCGGTACGTTGCAATATTTTTTTGTTTGTAATTCTATGTAATACTTTAGTATATATTTTTTTAATACTTTTGTAATACGTTGCAATATTTTTTGTTTTTAATTGCAATTTTTTTTTTTTTTTGCAATGAAATATTTTTCAGGAAATGGATGCTATGATGTATATATTTCGGGAGAATACATCTTTAGGCCGACTGAAGTCAAACCGTGTTGGCTTCATGAATTGTTTGTTTAGCATGCAAATCAAAAACGAATATTTGAAGTTTAGAGAAGGTAAAAAAGGCCACAACTGGGATTCAATGATCTTGGGTTATGCAAACGGTGACTTGCCTTCTCATGGAAAGACGGGGAAGAAATGGGCATTAGACTTCGACAGAGTTTACGCTCCTATGAACATCAATAATAATCACTGGATATCTTTGTGCATTAATTTTGGCCTAAGAACTGTTGAAGTATTTGATTGTTCTGGTCTAACCCACAGAAGTCATGTGGATCCATTTGCAATCCTCATCCCTCGACTTGTGAAGGAAGTTCAGACCAAAAGCTATGGTAAATATCTTCATGTGTCTCCATATTCTATCATTTTTGCTTCAGTCCCACCAAATCTTAATAAGTCATGCTGTGATTGTGGAGTGTATGCACTTAAATACATAGAGTGTCATATGCATAATCTGGATATGAGTTTGATAAACGATGACAACATTAAAGAAGCTCGTACGAAGATTGCAGTTGACTTGTGGGAAGCAGCATCTGATCCTGTGTTCATTGAGCGAATGGCGAAGTATGAACCTCCATCTGTGTCGCCTCTTATTGTAGACCTTAGTTAAAATTTTAATTGTGCTACGATTTTTATTGTTTCATCTTCTGCTTATTGGCATTATCATTTCTTTATTTATTTGGTTGTAATTTACGTCTTTTAGCTCATTTTTTTATTTATGCTATCTTATTTAGCTTTTCAACACCATCGAGGCACACACAAATATTTCAAACACGTCTTGTATTTGAAACATAAGAAACCTCAATAACTTAAGAAAAAAAAAACATTGACAATAAACATATGAAAAAAAACATAAGAAATTCAATAACTTGTATTTGAAACATAAGCAATTGAAGATTAAAAAACATAAGAAATCCAATAATGTGAACTCCAAATAATGACGAAGAAGACTACATGTCATGCATCGAAACCTCCATGTAAGCTAACAAGACCAGCCTGAGGTGAAAAAAAAATAATATATTCATTGTTAAATTAAAGAAACTAAAACATGTATTTGAAATGATGTGTAAAAGTTGCTGAACCAACCTATTATTAGATCGTGTTTTCACATGTCGATCTATTGTGGCCTTCTTTACCACAACGGCCACACTTACGCCTCTTCGCTCCTTGTGACGATCTTATCTTGTCTTCCACTGATTCGTATCTTCTTTTTCTTCTTCTACCCGCTCCTCTTCTTGTCTCAGGTGGTACAATTTTTACATCACCAACAGTTTCGGGAACACACCATTCATCTTCAGGAACACCTATAGGATTAATGTTTTCCTCGTACAATGATCTCCATGCAGCAGTAGTGAACACATCATCAGCGTATGGGTACAGACTTTTCCCAATACTAAAACATGCTTTTATGGCATGTCTACAAGGAAGTTTTCCTATGTCGAACTTTCCACATGAACAAGTCCTCTTCTCCAAATCAACAATAAAATCTACTCCTTTACCTTTAATCTGTAATATGAATTGAGAAATAGGATAAGCTTTAAACTTTTCACCCTTCTCTATTCTTCTAGAAATCTTCTGCTCCACCTCAATGGTTAAAGGGTCGTTCTGCTGCTCACTTAATGCCCTACGCTCATAAAACCAGCGGGTTAACATTTCTCTAATGCTATCTAACAAAGGAATTATTGGATACTCTCTCGGTGATCTCAAAGCTGAATTTATTGATTCAGCAGGGTTGTTGGTGTTTATGTCATATCTATATCCAGGAAAATGACATCTAGCCCATTTTTTCACATCAGCCTCCTGTAGATAACCTCCAATCGCCGGACTGATATTGCAAATTTCCGCAAAATGTTTATCAAACTCAGCAACTCTATAAGCTTTTGATGCTTTTGCAAGACGACCAGCCACACCTCTTCCTTTATAATTTGTTACCACATTACCTATCAAGTGGTGGATGCAAATACCATGTTTAGCCAATGGGTAGATTTTTCCAATCATTTTACCAATAGATATATGTCGATCTGACACAAAAGCTAAATCTTTGTCATCCGCAATAACAACCTTAAGCTGCATTAAAAACCACTCCCATGAAGCATCATTCTCAGAATCCGCAATCCCAAATGCAATTGGATACAAATTAGAGTTACCATCTACTGCTGTAGCAACTAGTAGAACTCCTTTGTACTTGTTCTTTAAAAACGTTCCATCAACTACAATGACCTTCCGAATTTTCTTGTAGAACCCTCTTATTGATTGACCAAATGAAATGAATAGATACTTGAATCTACCATCACAATCAATATCATAATTTGTATGCGTACCAGGATTCGCCTCTTTTAGCATGTGCAAGTAGTTAGGTATCTTAGCAAAACTTTTCTCTGGGATTCCTCTTACTTCGTTAACTGCATACTCACGAGATTCCCAAGCTTGGGAATAAGTTAGCTCACATCCATTCTCCGTACGCATAATATTAATGATGTCATTGGGTTTAGGTCCCTCCTTGACACCTTCATAATTATGTTTGATGAGATTCCCGATTGTTCTTGCTGAAGGTGTTCTACCAAATTTCGTTTTCCTTGAAGGAGCACAAGTATGGCTACCCACATACTTGTTGATTTTCCAACACGTAGCCCCTTCGAAGCACTCAGCGCGAACACGCCATTTGCAAACATTGTCAATACAGCGTATACACCAAAATCTTTTACCAGATTTAGTAACTCTGTAATCAAAGTTATACTTCATCGCAAAATTTCTAAACTTGCCTGTAAAGCTTCCTTGCTTTTGAAATATTGTCCCTTCTTTACCATAAAATCAACCATCATAGATGTAGCACCAACTTCAGCGTCCTTAGAAGTTATGAAGTTAGAATCATTCGGTTTTGCTTTGTTCACAAATTTTGGCAGCTTTTCACACAGAAGATCGTCAATGCCTCCCTCACTTGAATCGTTTGGTTCCTTATTCAGATCAATATTGCTTCTATCATTCACCGTGGCTTTAAACGTCACACACAACCGTATGTTATTCTTCATTCTCCAATAAGCAACAAAATTTTTCACTTGACGATCATTCATCATAACAACCGGAGGAGAATCAACACTGAGATCAAAGGGTAAATAACTAAATTCCACATCAACCATATTTTGTTGTATTTCATAGTCTTCCAAAACCATCATCTTTAGCTCTTCAAGAGTTGAACTGGCTTGAAAATTAAGAAGTCTCCCACGTTTTTCTTCATCGACAATAAATCTCCATTCATTTTGGCCGATACATCTCCATACACCACATGTTACATAGATTTGCAACATACTGCAAAATGAACTCTTGAATGAAATTTAGGTTGGAAAATGTTGAAAAACCTTGAACAAAATCGATTAAAAATGGTGTTTAATGTTTTCAGAACACGTTTTCTAAAGATGTTAGAACGTAATCTTAACAATATATATGATTAGCATAATTTCGGGATTACGTAAATATTTTGTTTCCTTAAATTTCGGATTCAGTTTCCTAATCTAACATAGTGTAGAATATACTTTCTAAATTAGACTTCGAGATAGAGGAAAGTGTAGAATAAGTGTTCTAATTTTCGCAGGACACATGATAAAATGTAGATTTCATAATCTGACTTTAGTAGAATATGTATAAAGTGAAGAAAACAAATTCTAAAATTTGTAGAATATAGAGTTATGTGTAGAATATATATTCTAATTTCTGTAGAAGACATACAAAATCCGACTTCTAAAAGTTTTAGAAGATATATTTGTTCTAAAGTTTTCAGAACAAGTAGAGTGCGATGAATTTATAATCTACATTTTTTAGAACATGTACAATATGTAGAATTTATTATCTAATATCTTCAGAATATATACAGTTAGTAGAACATGTATTCTAAATGTTGCAGAATAATTTTTTTTCAATGTTAAAACACCAAATTTTCATCAAAAACACCTTATGGCAACCTCTTTGTTATTTGTAGAATTTGTTTTTAGGTGATTGAAATTTTAAAATTGCTTAAAAGTTAATTTCATTTTTTGAAAGGGTAATTTAGGCATAATGACAAATTTAGCGTAGAAGGCATAATGGGACAAATTGAAGAAAAAATGTCCTTTTAAATCAATTATCCCATTAATTAACTGGTGATAATTAAATATTACTAGTACTCCGTAATACTTTAGTCTTTACAACCCAAGACTGACTTTTAATCAAACCATCCCAAAACTAAAACATCATCGAAAGCCGGAAAGATTGAAAAGGATAGTTTCATAATATTTAATTCAACTCCTCCTAAAATATTGATTCACTTCATATTAATAAATATGAAATATATTTTAAAATCATCATCATCATCATCATCATCTAAGAATCTGTGCATTTCCAAGCATCTGGTGATGATCAGACCGCATAGTCCCACACCCTTTTCCTCCATATCCTCCACCAACAGTACCCGCCACTGCTCCTCCGGCCACCGCCATCATTCCTCCCCCGTTAACCACCGCATGTTCTTCCAGCGATTGCACCTGCTTCTTAAGAAACTTAACGTAATGGATAGCCTCGTCGAGCATCGACGCCGTATCCATCTTGGTTCCACCGGGGACAAGCCGTTGAAGAATCCGAATGCGCTCACTTATCCTCTCCCTTCGATGTCGAGCCGCCACGCTCTGTGGATCCTTAGAGATCCTCACGTTCTTTCTCTTCGGTGGCTTCACGGACTCCGGATCAATATGTATAGGCTGCATCACGGCTATTCGAAAGATCATCTCTCTCATCGCCGCCATGTTGGCGTTGTCGCTGCATCCTCCTCTTTTGTCCGGGAGAGATGATGACATGGACGGGGCATACCGGAAATTTAAACCGGGTTGGTGGTGATGAGAGATGGTTGGGTCAAGTGGGAGATGAGTATGGGTGGGGTTGAAGAAGAACGGATGGGTGTTGGATTCGGAGAGCATCATAACGTTATGGGAATTTGGGTTAGGGTTTGAGTGAGAGAAGTGTTCAGGAAGCTTCTCCATCTGCTGCATCATCATGTTCATTAGAATGTCGGAGTTATCCATCTTATTTGATCTTTTTGGGAGAATATATACGGTTTCTTTTTTCTTTGAGAGATATGGAGAAGCTGGTGAGATAAGGTATGGAGGAAGAAGAAGATGGACTGACAAAGCTTGAAGATTTAGGTTTTTGTGTGTGTCTGATACACAGAAGAGATGGTGATGAAAGAGAGAGAGGAAGAGTTATGTGCGAAATGTAAACTGTTACTACCAATCAGAGATTCAGCAATATAACAGGAACTAGAAGTGATGGATTTATATAGCACTTTGTTGGCCCATTCTTATTTCTTTTAACTTATTACATATATAATATTTAACAATTAGGATTGTTTTCCTTCTTCTATTTTTCACACTCCTACACTTTTTTACACACACATATGTATGTAACATGTGTATGTATTAATGTATCCTAGCTAGGTGTTGAAACTTTTTTGAATAAGATGTTGAAATTTTTTTCCTTGCTTTGACATGTATGTTACAACCTTCCATGCAACATTTATATTATTTTTTTCCCATTTGGCCTTTTTTTGTTTGATTCTAGATGAATTAAAATGTAGTTAAGGATAAATTAAAAAAAATATAAATTTATTTAACTCAACATTTCAATGCTAGTTTTGCATAAAGTTCAGCTGGTGTTACATCCAGAACTCGCAAAAATCACTGATTAATCAGTTGGTGTTATGTTGTAGTCATTTAGCTGCTGAATGAAAAATTCGTTTCACTTAAAGAGTCATCTTGAGTCTTGACTGTCGAATTATGAAGATATTATCCTTTGTTTGGATCGACCGTCCACGTGTCACAAATCGGTGGGATATTGGATCCACGAGTTGTGAACCAAGGCGCCTCTGGACAAATCAAAGGTGCATGAACCGCTCTCACCACCATTGAGTGAGGCACCAACCATGAATTTTCCTATTTCTACCATTTTAATTTGTTTTTTTTTTTTAATCTAAGTAACTTAATTTTTTCTTCTTATCTGCCCGAATGCTAGATATTGAAGAAAATAAGAATTACTTTGAATTATAATGGGAAAGAGAGTAGTCGTGTATTATTTTTATATTTCCCTTTTCTACTATCAATATTTTATACTATTAGTTTCTTTATAATTGTTAATTACCCCCACATTCACATGAAATATGTCAGAATCCAGGGAACCCATCTGCTTCGCCGGGATCTGTTCAGGCGACGGCGAAATATATTTAACAAAATATTACCTTGGATTCAAGGTTTTCTTATTTAATCTTTTAATTTGGATCCAATATTTTATGCATGAGAATATTTTATGATTTTGTTCACCAAAAAGAAGGGAATATTTTATGATATGCATAACACATTGTCTTGGTTAGTAACTAATTAAGATTGATGTCACGTGTTACTACTTCTTCGAATATAATTGTAGGAAACGTGAATATAAGGTTAAATTTTGATTTTTTTATATAACCATCAAGTTATAACTCCGATCAAATTTTCTGTATATAGTTGATAACTTTACATTGACAGTTTTCCAGTGTATTATATAATACACACGTAAGTTGTTTTTTTTTTTTTTTTTTTTTTTTTGTTTTTTCACGTTAGTTGTTCATATATTGTGAGAGAATATTGTCTATAATGGACTAAATATATAAATCGAATCTCACTTGGCGTCGAGCGTTAGCATATGGGCACGCTTATCAAAGCCGATCGAAAAGGACTTATTGCGATCTTCATTAAATTATGTTTTCCTTTATTTTTTGTTTTGTTTCAAGAGCTTTACGTGAACATAGAGTACTTGTGTGTGTTGACAAAGAAAGAACAAAAAATAAAGAAAAATTAGTAACATTAGTTAAAAGGAAGCACTGCGACAAGCAAATTAATAAATGACCCTTTCCTTAAACAGGCACAAGTCCAAAAGACACCAAAAACCACACAATCTTCAATCAAGATTAATGCTTGGCTTCATTTGTGCAAAATCATTGGTTTTTTCTTTAGTTTTCACCCACAAGAAAATACTAACTTCTTTTGACGTCACATTTAATACACATAAAACGATTGTTAATTTAAATCTACATATGCTGATTTCTTCTTCTTCCCTAGAATTAGACAAAAATGGACAGACACAGTAAGTTGCTTTGGACTTGGTTTTACCCTCTTATGTTGACACTGAAAACCCAACGGAACGATGACGTTTCGCTGCACTCACTTTTTCAATCAAGAAACCAGTTTTTGATTAGATGCTATTTTCCCTTTTTCACCTTTTTCGTTTTTACTTCAACAAAGTCACTGTAAGAATTAAACACTCCTCTCCTTTCCAACGAATCTAAATTTCTTAACCAAGATTCGAAGTCTTGTTCGTACTTTTTTTTTCCTGTCAATCGAAGACTTTCTTTTCGATTATTTATTACTACTATTATTGAACCTGTTTTATCGAAAGTGCCCATGTCATTCATTACGTTATGGATAGATGAATACCGTTAAATTTGTCATCAGACCGAAACATATTACTTAGCTTTGATTGTTTACTGCAATCTAGCTACGATGCAACGCTATACTGTAATAACTATACGATTTGTTTTCTTTAATCTGATTTATGTGATCTGTTTGTATCTGGTTTAATGAATCTCATCATCTCACCAAATAAAGAAATGCAACGATCCTATCTGACTTGATTTTTTTTTAATTTTTTTTAATATCTGAAACCCCTAAAACTAATTATAAAATAGATGAAATCTATAGTTTAGTATTAGTCATTTACGACTGGCTCTTTTTTAGTCAGATGTATTTATTATAAAAAAAAATTGTCGTCGTATTATTTGGTTGTTTGGTGAGGATGGGCGCTGTATTAAAATAACAAACACTGGGATATTGGAAGCAAATAGCATACAATTCTCAAAGGAATCATACTATTTTAATACTACAAAATTTAGGGTAGGTTGCCTCCCAAGGCAAGGTAGTGATACAGCTGTGTTCATGTCCCAAGCATCATCTATGCTCTTTGCTCCATATTAACACCACAATTTATAACCCAAATGATTAATCAAGAGTTCCGACAATATTAAAAAATACTCCGTAATTAAAATAGTCGTAGTTGAAAAATGAAACTAATAGTGCTGAGAATAATTTATCACACTAAGGTCACAACATTACCACTGATAGTTCTGATTTTTCTGATCAGTATAATATCATTTTTTGTAACTCGACCATTACAATATCTTTAATACTATTAGGTTTTACAGATAACTCTCATATTATATCTTATAATTTCTTGAACAAGTGCTCTGTATTATTCTGACACATTTTTATCTTTTTTCCTTTGTTTTTAGTTATTATATTGTTCATATATGAAAATAAGATAAATATGAATTCATTTACTTTCTTCAATGCTTTTTTTTTTTTTTTCAATTATGTCTCTCCAATCTCTCTTTTTATTCGGATAAATTCTCATGTTCTCTGTGACAGGATAAAGTTCATGCACCCCTCTTTAATTATTGCTATTATTGAATAGTATATTTATATTGCACTATTTCTGGTGATTTCTTAAGAAATGGAATTTTCTTCAAATTTTTAGACAAACTTCTGAAACAATACTCACCAGCTTTATCAATAGATTCAATACATAAGTTCAAACAACGGGAGGATACATAATACTTAAATCAACCCAAAAAAAAAAAAACAATGAAAGAAAAAATGTATGCATACAAAAGTCAAAAGTGACTAAAACCCTAGAATGTAGGAGCCTCAACCAGGAGAATCAAATTATAACCAATTTATGGAAGAATTAGAACAAACAAATATGGGGTGATGTGATAAGATTTGTTTGATTTTTATTATAAAGAAAAACAAAAGAAAACAAATTTTCCCAAATAAGGAAATATTATGGGATGAAGAAGAGTAGATCACACATATCCCTATTATTGGTTATGCTCTCTTTTATTTGTTTGCGTCTTAGTTTTAGTAGATTTTTGGTATTTGGTACATTCTTTGACTCTTGTTTTCTAATACCCATCCATGTCCCTTGTGCTATATTAAATGTACTCAACTTATTTATTTTCCGGTGCACCTCACAAGACATATGTTAAATGTATCCTCTAAGATAATAAATTTGTTTTTTTTTCTCTATTATTGAATATATGTTTTGAACGAATTGAAAGGATAATGCAAAATAGTTTGTCTTGTCTTCCGTATCCCTTCTATAGAGAAATACTCTCTTGAAAAAACTAATGTGTCATTGCCAAAGAGTTCGAGACACATTTAGCAAAAAAACCCTTAAATTTTCTACTTAATTACATTAACATGCCACTATATTTTTAAAAAACAATTAACTAAATAATAATTAGATATATCATCAGTTCTCACACAAATTTAAATATCACATATTCAAACTAATTAAATAATTACATACTATTTTAAGTCAAAATTTCACTATAATTTACTTACAAATATACAAGTCAAAGTTATATTATTTTTAAGAAATAAATATAAAATATCCCCTATAGATTAATAGAGAAGCACTCTCTTGAAAAAGCTGATGTGTCTCCGCCAGAGAGCTCGAGACACATTTTGCAAAAAACCTTTAAATTTTCTACTTAATTACATTAACATGCTACTATATTTTAAAAAAACAATTAACTGAATAATAATTAGATATATCATCAATTCTCACACAAATTTAAATATCAAATATTCAAACTAATTAAATAATTACATACTATTTTAAATCAAAATTTCACTAAAATATACTTACAAATATACAAGTCAAAGTTATATTATTTTTAAGAAATTAATATAAAATATTGATTTCTTAAAATCAATATAAGTAAAATATATTCTAAAAAGGCTATAAAAACATATAAAGTTAATAAAAATAAAGAACGTATAACTTATTAAACATATAACTTATTAACTAAATCATATAAATTTTTTTTATTCATTATGTTAGTATTATTACCATAATAATTTAAATAACAACCTTTCAATAGTTATTATAATTGATTATAAAAAAAAATATTACCTCTGAATTATCTCCAACTCATTAAAGAAAACTTAATTCCCAATAAATATAGATTTATATATATTCATAAATAAATATAAAAATAACAACAAATTAGGGGATATCATGATGTGTTATTATCTATAAATATCTAAGTATGTAAACTAATTAATCTCAACATTTAGTGTGATTATTCAGTAAAAATGGAAATATTGATAACTAAATAGGAATATACGTTTTAATTGTACATTAATCAATGTGTTATTAAAAAGGAATGAGACAATAACCCTTATCATTATAAATAAACTTAGTACCCCAAAAAATCATAATATATTTAAAATGAGTGATTATTAGATTATGAAAAATTGTTATAGTTACTCGATTAACCATAAATATAAAAATTTGATTTTTAAAGCACACAAATATATTTCCATAAATTGTAACATTTTATAAATATTTCTTTATCACGTTCACATAATTCACGGGTGAAATGTATTCTTACACGAATACGTTGATTTTGAAATTTCATTAATTTTTTCATAATGGTTTTTTGGTAATAATCCGTTATTTATAGAAAATATTAACAACCCGACTAACTAAAAATATTTAAATAGCCTAATCACAAATATTAAATCAAAAAATTAAACTATCTTCTGAAATTTAAATTGAGAATCCGATTGTTACTAACATATAATAAAATTAATTAATTAAACTACCGAGTAATTTAGTATATGTTGTTATGGTTACATAAGAAACATGCAAAATTGTTATGATTACAAAATAAAATATAAAAGATAAGAATTTGATTTTTAAACCACACAAAAGACATGTTGCAATAAATAATAACATTTTATTAATATTTTTTATTCCACATTTAAAGATTTCACGGGTGAAACATATTTTTTACACGAAAAACGCAGCTTTGAATAAATAAATAAAAACTTTAGTTACATATTATGTTTGATACAAACAGATATTGGTTGTAGAATAATAATTTTACTTATAATAATTTTCCTTAAATCGATTTATCCCGTATATATTGCGGGTTGTTACCTAGCATGGAGTATAAGGAAAGCGATGGTAAAAAATGTGGATTAAACAGAAAATAATAAACTAGTCAGATCTTCTCAATGTTGTTAACGATATATATCACATAATTATAAGTCGATATCTAAATGTGTTATCACAAATTTGTATAATATATTACGTGAAATATTTTGTTTTCTGACAAAACAATAAATGGCTGTTAAAATGTTTTAAAATGGGATATCTAAATTTTTTGTTTTTAAAATTTTTAAAGCTTTGAAAACCACTTTTTTTTTTCTCTTCCTTGTTTTCCCATTTGTTTTAAAGCGTCAAAATCCATGCTTTAAAACTTTTTATTTTTTTTCTCCCTTTTATATTTAAAAGCTATAAAAATATATTTGACATATTTTATTTTTATAAATTAATTATTCTTATTTTTTCACTTTCTTTTAAGATCCATTTCAACAATAAATTTTACTTTTCATCATCATCACTAATACGATTGCTTTAAAGAGTTTATGAAATTCATCATTAATTAATAAGATAATAAAATCATTAATTATTTGTTTGTTTGTTATAGTTGTTCCTATAGTTGTTTGTTTTAAGATCTTAGTAGGTACTAACCCGCGGAAAACCGCGGGCTGAACTTTCTTTTGATGAAAATTTGTAATAATTTATTTTATTATTATGTTATTTATAATGGTTTGTGATTAAAAATTCGGTTTGCTTTTATTAAAATTTTTGTATTTTATAAATATGTATTGAAACCCTGTCAATAAAACATTTGCATAATGAGTAAAATTGTTTAAATATTTGTCAATTAAATGTAATTTTTGGTATAGTTGTGAAATAAGTACAAATATATAACTAATATGTAAAAAGAGCAACTAAATATAGCTAGTGAAGGTTCGGAAAACCTCTTTGAAAACAACATTCATTGTTTTTCTTTCTGTGACTTTCTTTTTTTATCTGTAATAAGCACTTTCAACCATTGAATTTTAGTTTTATTTTTCTAAAGAACGGTGGCTAAAAAAAAAAATATGACTTTTTAAAATAGATAAGATACTATATTTATATCTTTTATTTTTTTATTAATTTTTAAAATCTAAGCAAAGTGTTATATATTTTGTTTGATTAGATTTTCGATAAAAATTTTAACCTGTGCTAGAAAAGTTATTTGATAAATTTTTTTGTTATATAGATTTTTAAAATCTTAGCTGTTAATTTTTTTTGAAGGACGGATTAATTTTGATTCTAATAGATTTTTTTTATATACTTTTCTACAACTTTTTTGTGTCCAATTTTCGTTTTTAATTAATTATATTTAATTAATTACTTAATTAATTAATTTTAATTAAGTTTTTTTAGTGGCAATTGAATGTAATTTTTTACATATATTAAGGTTAGTTTTATATTTGTACTTCTCAATTAATATAGTATGATTCTTATATTTGTTTGTTTTCAAACTAAATCACATATCTGATTGACTTATATTTATAAAAATTTTTAATTTATCATTTATAAAATTTAATTTGTTATTAAACTGCTATATGAATTAATTTATGACATAGTATATATTTATTATTAATATTTAATAATAATAAGAAAAATAACAGCTACAACTTTAAAAGTTGTTGGTAAACAATCAGATTTTAACAGTCAAAGTTTATACAGTCAAAACATTTACAGCCAAATTCTCTGCAGTTAAAATTTTAAGGTCAAAATCTCTACACCCAAAAGTAACAAATGTTACCAATCAGAGAAATCTGTTTTGTTACATCAAATGTATCTGAATCCTATTAATTATTATCCTATTTGTTTCTGAATATAAGATATTTTATATTATTTATTTTATATTTATGCAAGTTTTTATGTAAATTTAAATGTAGTTTGTGTTGGTTAACTTAAATTTGTTTTAATGAAATATACTATAATTATTTTTTTTTGAAAGAAAAATAAGTTATCTAAATTTGTGTGTGTTTTTACCTCAAACTAGAGATGTCAATCGGGCCTTAAGCCCGCGGGCATAGCCCGTTATGTAGCTTAGCGGATCGGGTATGGGCATGTAATTTGATGCCCGAAAAATGGCGGGTAACGCGGACTCGACCCGTTTGGTCTGCGGGTCAAACGGAGTTTTGTTCGATTACGACCGCGGAGATGCGGATTGTCTGAATTTTTTTCGTCTCCTTCCACTATGTTTCAGTTCTACTCGATTTCTCAATGAATCTGATGAATCTAGTCTGTTTGTGATGAATCTCGCCTGTCTGTGATGAATCTGAAGTTATCGTTAGTGAAGAATGTCGAGATAAGTTTTTTTTGCTTTTGTCTCTCTATCTGTTTCTCTTAATTGCAGAGGTGCTCTATGATGCTTAGCATAAGTAATTTGTCAACAAGAGCTAGCTTGTACTTTATGTAAATTGATTTCAAGAAGATTTAGCTTGTTGTCTAAAGTGAAATTTGTGTTTTTGGTTCTTTATGTAGACAAGCAAGAGGAAGGGTTACTAGGATTGGGAAATATAATAAGCTTCAAATCCAGAGAACTCCATGTCGCTACGAATGGTTTTAGTTCCAAGAGCATTATTATAATAGTGCTGGTGGGTTTGGTAATGTCTACAGAGGAAAGCTTGGGGATGGGACAGTGGTTGCAGTGAAACAGCTCTCTTGTAAGTGTCATGCTTACTCTCTTGTAAATAACAGTGGTTACTTTTGCTTGATCATATTCTGGAAATGAGAGGACTGATTAGTATTCTGTTCTAATATGAACAAGAGGAACCTACACACCTTATAAAGAATGAGTGCAGCAAAGGTCTGCAACTCGGGTTCAGCAAATTCACGACCTATACACACTGATTCCTTGATATTGCGACATTGGCCGGTGATGTTGAGTGAATGTAGACGAATTCTAGGGATTTCCCGGATGGCAATGAGTGCGTCCAAGATTGGTCCATAGAGACTTTTCAGAGGTTTAGAAGATTTGTTAATCACAGTTGTCAAGCATCTGTTCAAATAGACACTCATAGACTCACATGTAAGTCATTATGTCGATATACAATAGCTTAAAGCCTCAAAGTATATATTTTTGTTGCAGCAGGAATGTTATTTAATTTTAAAAATGAATTGTTTGCAGGCGGTCAAGAAGAGGGCTTCTTTTAGAGGCAGAGTTGTTATGATCGTGACATTGACTAGAGCATAATAAGGAATGGGGAATCATACGATGCCTTCAAAGTGTTTGTTGGCCTGTACCTTCTTCTCTCTCTCTCTCTCTCCACTTAAAAAAAACTCACATAGTCACATCTCTTTCTTTTTTTGGTTGCTTATCCATCTGAGAAACAAAGAAGAAAATCAATGTCCACTTTATAGACACGAAGGCACATTGTTGAAGTTTCCACTATAATTATATTTGTCCCATTGATTAAATTTATATGATGTTTGTAAACTTGTTATTAACGAGGGTTTATACTGTGGAAACAGGGCTCCAAGGATTCAGAGACCGTGGGAGCAGAAGGGGCTGGAGCTGATCACTGATTTGGTATGTTGTTTTTTTTAAACCATTGTCCAGCTTGTTTTAATCTTTAAACCAAACCCTGTGATACACCTAGAGGCTCTGAAAGATATGTATATTTTTAAAACATTCAGTAATTAGTACCAACTAGAATACTAGATATTAGAAGATTTAGTCATAAAAGCTATGGTATAAAACCTGTAAACCCTAAATTGTTTATCATCATTCATTACTTTGCGTTAAAAAAAAAGACTGAAACAGGATAAACCTAATTTACAACTCACATACTCACTAATCGAGTCCTCACAAGTCACGACTCCAGTCCTCACAAGTCACGACTCCAGTCCTCACAAGTCACGACTCCAGTCCTCACAAGGGATTTAACTGATTGAGATGGTAAGTTGCTTATGTATTGTCAATAATAATGTTTGGTATTTGTTATGTGTAGTCTGCAGAGTTTACATTAACGGAGTTTTAACATTAATCATTGGTTTTTTTTTTTAAGGATTCACATGATTATGGTGATCTACCATCATCAATAGATTTAGAGTCTCAAAGAATCATAGATGCTGAAAATGCTGCAAACGAACGTCGTATGTTTGAGAAATCAGCACCAGAGTCATCTAAATCTCATAAAAGAGCAGCAATTACTATTGATGTTGATGATGTCGAAGAAGACAAAGGAAAGAGAACATCAAGAGAACCGAAGAAAAGAAAGCATGGAGAACAGTCATCAAAATCTGGTAAAAGAGCAGCAATTGATATTGATGATGATGATGATGATGATGCTGATGATGATGAGGATGTCGAAGGAGAGAAAGTAAGAGGAAAGAAAACATCAACATAACCAAAGAAGAAAAAGCAGTATGCAGATTGCTGGAAGAATTTTACATTGATTAAGAATACTATTAATGGAAAACTTGAAGATAGAGCACAATGCAATCACTGCAAGAGGGACTATGCATATGATTCACACAAAAACGGTACAAATTCTTACAACCGTCATATGAAAGCATGTAAGGTTCTGCTTAGTAGTGCTGATATTAGTAAGGTGATGCTCAACTCTGAGGCAAGATTACAAGCTAGGAAGATTGATCATATGGTTTTCGTGAAATGCTAGCTAAGTGTATCATTCAGCATGATCTCCCGTTTGCCTATGTTGAATATGAGAGAGTTAGATCAGTCTGGAAGTACTTGAACGCAGATGTGAAGTTTATTAGCCGGAACACAGCTGCAGCAGATGTTTACAAGTTCTATGAGAATGAGACAGAGAATTTGAAGAGAGAATTAGCTCACCTTCCAGGGAGGATTAGCTTCACTTCTGATTTGTGGACTGCAATCACTCATGAGGGCTACATGTGTCTAACAGCACATTATGTTGACAGGAACTGGAAATTAAACAGCAAGATTATTGCGTACTATGCTTTTCCGCCTCCACATTCAGGTATGAACATAGCAATGGAGATTCTAGATAAGTGGAAGAATTGGGGAATTGAGAAAAAAGTGTTTTCCATCACGTTAGACAATGCTACTAACAATGACACAACACAAGAGATTCTGAAATCTCAGCTTATGTTGCGGAATGATTTGTTGTGTGGAGGAGACTATTTTCATGTGCGATGCGCAGCACATATTCTCAACATCATTGTTCAGATTGGCCTGAAAGAAATAGATGATAGTTTGGAAAAGATCAGAGAGAGTATCAAATATGTTGAAGCTTCTGAAAAACGTGAGATATTATTTGCAAAATGTGTTGAAGCTGTTGGTCTACAGTTGAAAGGGGGATTGATTAAGGATGTGAAAACTAGATGGAACTCAACATACAAGATGCTTGATAGGGCTCTCAAGTATCGAGCTGCCTTTGGTAATCTCAAAGTCATTGATGGGAGAAACTACAACTTTCACCCTACAGAAGCTGAATGGCACCAATTGAAGCAGATTTGTGAGTTTTTGGAGCCTTTTGATGAAATCACTAATCTGATCTCAGGTTCAACATATCCAACTTCAAACTTGTATTTCATGCAAGTTTGGAAGATCAACAATTGGTTGATATCGAATACACATAATCAAGATGAAGTCATCAGAAGTATGATTGTCCCAATGAGAGAAAGGTTTGATAAGTATTGGGAAGAGGTTAGTGATGTCTTTGCAATGAC
Source organism: Camelina laxa (assembly GCA_024034495.1). Lineage (NCBI taxonomy): Eukaryota > Viridiplantae > Streptophyta > Magnoliopsida > Brassicales > Brassicaceae > Camelina > Camelina laxa. The sequence goes on along the minus strand of CM043882.1, from coordinate 11,624,035 downwards.
TACAGTGTTTGATCCAAGGTTGAAGCTAACACTGGTAAAGAATTGTTTTGAAAAGAACGACAAGGGTTCTGCTGAGACAAAGATTAAACATTTGTGTGGTAAGCTTACTACTCTTTTTGAATCTTATGAAAATAAGTCCATTTTCACATCATCTTCTACAGAGACACGTGAAACTAATCAGAAAACTGATGAGAATGAAGGAAAAAAAGGGAGGCAACTATGATGTAAGTTCTCAGTCTCTTATGCTATTGGTTTTTAAGTTTTGGTTTGAAAAATGTGTATAGATGTGTAGTCTTTTTTTCTCATTTAGTTACAGTTTCTTTTTTTGTTTTATACATTTGCAGTTTTTTTTAAAATGTTTTTGGTCTTGTTTTAATCATTTGCAGGATTTTATTAACTTCCGCAAACAAACTGTTGTTACTAGTGGAAAGTCTTCTTTGGAAATGTATCTAGATGATCCACCGATAGACATGATAGAGTATGAGAGCTTGGATATTTTAAAATATTGGAAAGATAACTCTCAGAGGTATGGAGAACTGGCGTCAATGGCTTGTGACCTCCTTAGTATACCAATCACAACAGTAGCATCTGAGTCTTCTTTTAGTATTGGAGCTAGAGTTTTGAACAAGTATAGAAGCCGTCTTCTCCCAAAAAATGTTCAAGCACTAATATGTTGTCGCAATTGGTTAAAAGGTTTTGAAGCATATGAAAATGGTAAGCAAACAATTTTTACAATTTGGTATTGATTGTGTAACTTTTAAGTGACATATTTACCTTGAGTCCTTGACCTTCTTCTATTACTTTGCCATATGTAGAGGAGGATGAAGAATCTGATGAAGATGAGACACTACCTTCTTTCCAATCAATTGTTGATGATGAAGCTTGATTTGGTTGAAGAGACATCTTAACCTTGACATTTCTGTTTTCAGCTTTCCATTTCAGTTTAATACTTTGGTTTATGTTTCTGTTTAAGTTTTTCAACTTTTGTTTCAGTTTAAGTTTTTCAACTTCTGTTTCAGTTCAGTTTAAGTACTTCAACTCCTTTAAACGAGTTTCATGGTTTAATTAATCGGAATCCAAGACAAGTATTATGAATTCTGTTTAACTTCATAGGAGGTTTTGTTGTTGTTCTTTGCTCACTTCTTGTCTGTTTGTTCTTGAAGGCACACAAAGTCTCAGACTCTTGCTTAAGAATCTGTGTTATTGCTCCCCAAAAACGTTTTGGTATCTATATTGTCATCATTTTCACTACCACTTTGACGGTAACGGTTATTGATGTCGTTACTCTGAACCTAACTTCTTCTTCAATCTCACTATCATCTTCATTTCCACTACCACCTTATGAACATAACTAGAATTCATGAAGAAACAAATCAAATCCATTACAAGATTTGAACGAGTCAATCTCGTAACCTGTCAACGAAGCAAAACAAAAAGAAAGTGAAGCTCATTAGTATGATTATGCACGCCCGCAGGCATGCCCGTTAGTCCGCAAAGCTAAGCGGGGCGGGCATGGGCTGTGATATGTCGCCCGCCGCCCGTGGCGGACCGGTCCGCAGCGGATCGGAAGAAAAGAAACACCATCGCGGTCAGTCCGTGCAGTCGCGGGCATACCCGTTTAACATGTAATTATTATTATTATTATTATTATTATTATTATTATTATTATTATTTACTTGTTATGCACCAAGTATATCGCAAGATAATTAAAACAAATATAAATTAAAGATCAAGGGGAGACTATATTATATTATGTTCACACAATTGATATGCGCATAAATGCGAGGATACAGAATACAGTAGTAAAAGTAAGAAGCGATATACAATACTTTAGTAAGAAATAATAATAACGTCAAATTTTCATTAATAGTATAAGATATGTATTCTTTGATTCATTTATGATATAGAGTTATGGTTTAGATTCTCTTAATTGTCGTTACATCAATAGGGACGTCGACCAGGGAATATTTGTAAAACTCCGATCCTAAAAACCCGTACACGGACGTAACAACCGATAAAAAATTTTCTTAGAGCCTATAAATTTCTACTCGTTTGTTCGACAATACTTAGCAGTAATATAAAGCAGATAATATAACTTAAAAATACGCATTCTTTATTTCCGAGGTTCAAATTATCATTAACAAAACATAACTATCCCATGCATGTAACAATACAATCCTTAGGAAAATAAACGTCATAATTAAAACTACCCAAAGTCACCATCCTTTTCTTCCCTTGCCTCCGTCACACGAGCTGGTCAGCCACTATAGTCCTGATCATCGGACCTTTCTTTTCTTGCGTCCATTAAAAGGAGGCGTAAGCAAACAATGTTTGTTTAATGGAGCGGTCATCCCGTCAAACTAAGCTCAGTTCAACGATCTCAAACTAACACAAGGTATATTCCAATCAAGTCAAGCAAGTCAAACAATTCACATCGGATAGTTGTCTATGTCGTTTAGACCAACCACCATTCATATTGCAATAGAACACATTAACCATCAATCAAGACAAGCAATTAATGAGATTAAATAAACCGCGGGTCAAGAGAATCAACCATGGAACTCGGCCATAGTCACGTACTCACCTTCAGCATCGACCTAAGGTATTGAACTCTCGGTTCCTATGTCCAAATCTGATCCCTGCTTCTACTCGGACATATCAACATCGTTAATATCCGATGTATAACCCATAACCATCGACTGATCAAGTTGGAAGGACACTTAAAGTTCCTTTCTCGACTTAGACTTATGATCTTTCAGTTTAAGCTTCGATGGAAACTCTTTTCTTTCTCTCGCGGCGGCTCTCGGATGTTATGCGAAACTAGAGAATTTCTAAGGGTTCCATCCCTTATATAGGGTCGACTAAACCGCCCTAAGTCGCCTTAAAACGATAAGCCTTATCGTCCCTTATGTTCCCTTATTTCTCGCATCTATCCTTATCCGATCATCTTTGCCTTTTCCGAGAGTTTCCAATTCCCTCAGATTTCCTTTCCCGTGAGTTGGCTTAAATCTTCGCAAGATTACCGAGTCCCTAGGCCATCCATCGGCCCATAGTCTAATCGATCCATCCTCGTCCATCGGCCCGATCCATCGTTCACTGATGCAACTATTTTCGGATAGCCTACTTCACTATCACTATCACTTTACTATCACTATCACTATCACTTAACTATCACTTCACTATCACTATCACTAGGACTTTCACTTCTAATTCTACTCGGACTGTCTCTCGGACTAAGTACCAAAACCTCTCCTCTTTATTCAGCAACTTACAGGCCTATATCGTCTAAACTGAAGATCCCCTTTCTTCAGTTCAAACGTCTGTTCGCTACTTCATTAGTCTCGAACTCTCCATTTCCATCCAATCCCCTTAACCAATCGAGTTCTGTCGTCGGATTCTATCGTCACTGATTTCCGCATTCTCTCGGCTTTTCTCGATACCAAGTATCGGCATTTATCGGCACTTCTCAATACCAAGTATCGGCATTTATCGGCACTTCTCGATACAAGTATCGGCATTTCTCGGTACTGACTATCGGCACTTCTCGATACTGGTTCTCGGTAACTCCCAATACTGACTCTCGGTAACTGTGACAACCCGTCCCGCGGACCCCGCTAGCCTCACCGCTAGCCCGCTAGCCTCACTGCTAGCCGCCCAAACGGACCCCAAGCTGGTCCTGCAGGGCATCATTCCTAAACCATCACTGTGGATATCCCAATCCACCAGTAGGTTATTGGTGCACCAGACGTTCCTCGAACCCTGGTTCCCACCCTTTAACAACCTTCCCACAGGACAAGCTGTCACCAATTGATCAGTGAGGCTAGCGGGCTAGCGGTGAGGTTAGCGGGGTCCGCGGGACGGGTTGTCACATAAAAATCGTTTTTTATTGTAACAACCCGTCCTGTGGACCCCGCTAGCCTCACTGCTAGCCCGCTAGCCTCACTGCTAGCCCGCTAGCCTCACTGCTAGCCCGCTAGCCTCACTGCTAGCCGCCCAAACGGACCCCAAGCTGGCCCTGAGGGGCATCAATCCTAATCCATCACTGTGGATATCCCAATCCACCAGTAGGTTATTAGTGCGCCAGGCGTTCCTCGAACCCTGGTCCTCACCCTTTAACAACCTTCCCACATGACAAGTTGCCACCAATTGAAAATGAAACAACCCGACCCTTTTTTTTTTTTGTAATCAAATACAATATATAATTAAGCAACCCATACTACTTAATTAATACAACCATATACACATTACTAACCAACATTCAATAACATGCACAACGGAACATAATACAAAACCAACACCGTAACATTTCTAACCATTCTATCCATCAACCTAACATAATACTAACCAAGGGTCCAACAACATAACCAATAAATCCAATAACACACAAACGAGACCCTAGATCATCCTCCTCCTCATCGCCAGGATTCCACGATCACACTTTGCCTTTTACCTGCACACCACAAACAACAATTGAGATGCGTAAGTATTATCATAAATACTTAGTGAGGTCGTCCTCCCATCTACTAGGTTATACACACAAGCATATGAGAACCTCATGTTTAAGCAAGCAACAAAACACAAGCAATACATCAAACCAGGAAAACAAGTCTCGGTTGAGACTGGTGTCGACCGATGCCACTAGAGTGTCGACCGATGCCTCACAAACAATGGTGTCGACCGATGTCACTAGAGTGTCGACCGATGCCACTAGAGTGTCGACCGATGCCTCACAAACTGGTGTCGACCGATGCTCCTAGGGTGTCGATCGATGCCTCTACTGCAAACACGATCTGCGCGAACACGAACGTCGAACTCTCCTTCCAAATCATCTCGAATTCGTCTCAAACTCACCCAATTACCTCGGAAACCTCTGGGAATCACGAAAACAACGAACCCAAGCAAAAAAACAACGCAAACAACAAAGAAAACACCCAAACAAAAGAGATCTCATGCTTAGATCAACCATGGTCAAGCTCTCACCTCAAACACAGGAAGATTGGACTGAAAAACGATGGAACCAACACTCCAGACGCTTCTCCTTTGTTCCCAGCAACAGCTATCACTTCTACAGCCTCAGATCTCCAAAATCACCAAGAACAAGCCCGGAAACTTACAGTAACGTTTTCTCTCCTTTTCTCCCTCTTTTCTCTGATAAACGGCGACAAAACACTCTAAAACCTTAATTTGTCGCTTCCCCACTTAAAAACTCGGTTTAGGTCACTAAACCAAACCAACCCAAACAAAAAATCGAGAATTAAAACAAACTCGACGAACCCAGGATTAGTGGTGTCGATCGATGCCACAAGGGTGTCGATCGACACTCCTACCAAAACCTCATAATCCGGTTCGCGGATGTTACAATTCTCCCCCACCAATAAGGATTCGTCCTCGAATCCCACAGCACTGTCCATCCATCAAGGACCTCCGTACCACCGTCAACACAGCCCGCACGTCCTCCGACCGGACTGAACACCGCCAGCCAAGGTTTCCCGTGCAACTTTCGCAACAGCCCGCACACCTCCGACTGAACCATGAGGTCTCCCTCTAGTCAATATACTCACATCCTAGACATTATTTGCTCACAACTCAGTGCTTCCCCCGTGGTCACAACCAACGAATCATGCCGGCTCGCTATCAGGCTAACCACCTTAAGCTACGACATCCAGGAAGTCACTCACACTCCCCCCAATCTCAGGTCGTTACCTTCGAGTCATACCGGCTCACTGCCAGGCCATAGCCTACAGCTACGGTATCCAGGGAGTCTCACACGCCCACTCCCCCCGCTCTCGGGTCGCAACCCTCGAGACATACCGGCTCACTGCCGAGCCGCGGCTCACAACTACGGTATCCATGGAGTCTCAAAATCCCGCTCTTGGGTCGTCACCCTAAAGCGCGCTCTCGGATCGTCATCCGAAGCAAACATACCACTCCCACTCTCTGGCCACAAAGTCCATCGAGCTATCAGTATCACATGAGTTGGGCCCACACAATCCTGAGCAAACAAGTCTTATGTCATCGAGTATCTCCCGACTAGATCTACCTCAACTCTTTTCATTAATAGACAAGCTTTAACTATTCATAAAACTTTCCATTTTTTTTTAGAAACTTCCTTTTAAAATGGCATTCTACTTATGGAAACTTTCCATTTATAGCAGCATTCCATTTATGGACACTTTCCATTTATAGCAATCTTCTAATTATGGAAACTTTCCATTTATAGAATTCCCGAGCTATATCCTTTCCGCTGGTTCCACAATTCCCAAAACCAAAGAACTTCAACTTTTATTAGAATCTCAAATGCAATAATCGTTTACAACTCCAAATGAAAATAAATAATGAAAAAAAAAAAACCAAAAAGCTAAAACTAAGCGTCGGAATGGACACCTGGTCCTCCCTTCGGCTGCACCGCAACCTCCATCATATGCCTCCTCTTAGGACAGAAAGGCCTGATATGCCCTTCCTCCCCATAATGATAACACACTCGAAGGTACTCCTGCGAATCACCTCCCCTGGGCCCGCTTGCCGACACGTGATCCATGCTCCCGCGCCCATAGCCTCCCTGGCCACCTTGGTTTGCCACTGTCGTCTCTTCCCGCTTCCTTTTACGCCTTTGCTCCAACTGCCTATCCTTGCTTGGAATGCTCTGCTCCAATATCTCCTCTAAACGAGCCGCTGGACTGACCACCACTAACTGGTGACCTCAAGTCATCCTCTATCCCAGCTGCAACCTCAACCAGCTCCGCCCTTGTGGTATAGCTCCTCACTCTGCACCGAGTCCTCAGATCATCCCGCAAAGCCAACAAGAACCTCCACACCTAAGCTGACTCTAGCTCCCATGCCCGGCCTGCATACCCTACAAGCCGACTGAACTCTGCATCCAGCTCCCGCACTGTACGGTCCCCTGAGTCAACCCCAAGAACCGTGCCTCCATGCGATCAAGCGCCTCATGTGGAAAATACTTGGAGTTAAACTCCCTCACAAAATCCCCCCAAGTCATATCCCTCTGCACCCTCCGTGCTGTCACTGACCTCCACCACACACGTGCATCACCTGACAAGTAGTGCACTGCCAAATCCACTCTATACCGGTTGGGACACCGAAGCGACTGAAAAATATCCTCCATCCGCTCCCTCCACTCATCAGCTACACTCGGATCGGTACCTCCTGAGAAATACCCCGCTCCCACTCGCGGCAGCTGCACCATCATCTGCACATACTGAGAATCCACTACCTCGACCCCCGGCTGCACACCTGCCCGCAAACCCTCCACAGGCTGCACCGCTGGAACCTGCCCACCAACCACTGGCGGCACTACTGGAACCTGCCCACCAACCACTGGCGGCACTACTGGAACCTGCCCACCAACCACTGGCGGCACTGCTGCTGGAAGCCGCGCCAAAACCTGAGCTAGCAAGTCCATCAAGACATCCTCCCTGCCTGGAGCACCCTCTGCTGCAACCCTCACACCCGGGGCAACACTGTGACCGACACCGGGCCCATCCGCCCTGCCGCCACCCAAACCAGCCTAGTCTCCAGACACAATAGGATGACCCTGTGACTCCGCTACCTCTTCACTGGCCATGCTCTGGTTCACACTCACACTCACATTGGCCTCGGGAACCTGACCTCGCCCCCGACCACGACCACGACCACGACCACGACCACGCCCGCGACCAACAGCACCCTCTCTAGCCATCTGCACTACCCAGAACAGAAGGCTAAGCACACAATTCAAAACCGCACATAAAGTACACATCTTACCATGGAATCTCATTGAAGGCTCGAAGAGGATGATACTAGGACTCCATACCACAAAAAAATTGACTAACTACTCATAATCAATTCCATCACACAACATCATACATCAAGCAAAATGAAAATAATTCACCCTATTAAATTCCTAACCGCTCTAACCATCCATTTAACAATCCTAGAACCGTATGGGCTCTAATACCAAAATGAAACAACCCGACCCTTTTTTTTTGTAATCAAATACAATATATAATTAAGCATCACATACTACTTAATTAATCCAACAATACACACATTACTAACCAACATTAAATAACATGCACAGCGGAACATAACAATAATACAAAACCAACACCGTAACATTTCTAACCATTCTATCCATCAACCTAACATAATACTAACCAAGGGTCCAACAACATAACCAATAAATCCAATAACACACAAACGAGAACCTAGATCATCCTCCTCCTCATCGCCAGGATTCCACGATCACACTTTGCCTTTTACCTGCACACCACAAACAACAATTGAGATGCGTAAGTATTATCATAAATACTTAGTGAGGTCGTCCTCCCATCGACTAGGTTATACACACAAGCATATGAGACCCTCATGTTTAAGCAAGCAACAAAACACAAGCAATACATCAAACTAGGAAAACAAGTCTCGGTTGAGACTGGTGTCGACCGATGCCACTAGAGTGTCGACCGATGCCTCACAAACAATGGTGTCGACTGATGTCACTAGAGTGTCGACCGATGCCACTAGAGTGTCGACCGATGCCTCATAAACTGGTGTCGACCGATGCTCCTAGGGTGTCGATCGATGCCTCTTCTGCAAACACGATCTGCGCGAACACGAACGTCGAACTCTCCTTCCAAATCATCTCGAATTTGTCTTAAACTCACCCAATTACCTCGGAAACCTCTGGGAATCACGAAAACAACGAACCCAAGCAACAAAACAACACAAACAAAAAAGAAAACACCCAAACAAAAGAGATCTCATGCTTAGATCAACCATGGTCAAGCTCTCACCTCAAACACAGGAAGATTGGACTGAAAAACGATGGAATCAACACCTCCAGACGCTTCTCCTTCGTTCCCAGCAACAGCTATCACTTCTACAGCCTCAGATCTCCCAAATCACCAAGAACAAGCCCGGAAACTTACAGAAACGTTTTCTCTCCTTTTCTCCCTCTTTTCTCTGATAAACGGCGACAAAACAATCTAAACCCTTAATTTGTCGCTTCCCCACTTAAATACTCGGTTTAGGTCACTAAACCAAACCAACCCAAACCAAAAATCGAGAATCAAAACAAACCCGACGAACCCAGGATTAGTGGTGTCGATCGATGCCACAAGGGTGTCGATCGACACTCCTACCAAAACCGCATAATCCGGTTCGTGGATGTTACAGTAACTCCCAATACTGACTCTCGGTAACTCCCACTACTGACTCTCGGTAACTCCCGATACTGACTCTCGGTAACTCCCGATACTGATTCTCGGTAACTCTCGATACTGACTTTCGGTAACTCCCGACATTGATTCTCGGTAACTCCCGATACTGATTCTCGGTAATTCCCGATATTGATTCTCGGTAACTCCCGATACTAACTCTCGGTAACTCCCGATACTGATTCTCGGTAACTCCCGATACTGACTCTCGATAACTCCCGCTACTGATTCTCGGTAGCTCCCGATACTGATTCTCGGTAGCTCCCGATACTGACTCTCGGTAACTCCCGATATTGATTCTCGGTACTTCTCGACACAGATTCTCGATACTTCTCGACACTGCCGGTACCGAGGAATCGGGTCGTTACAATATTCTCCGGGGGATCGTAGCTACATATGATGTAAACATACTCATTATTCTGAGACTTCACCGAGAGCAGCAACCAACGTGGACCGAGTCATGCCACACGATCTGAAGAAAGTCCTTGCATACACCTTGACATGTATTGGTGGAATCCTTATAGGCAATCGACTCGTCCAACCAAAACAGAGTGGCCATGGGACCGCTCATCCTGGACCCAGGATATTTCCAGGAGACAGATAACTATTGCGATTACACGAACTCTTATCTATTGCAATTATGAAATACATGAATCCTTGATTGCATCTGTTGCCATTTTCATCAGAGCCTAACAAAGAGAGTTCAAGCCGGTGTCATGATAATAACCAAAGCATACCAGACAGATTTGATGTTTTCTAGACTTGTGGTTTGGCCATTACACAAATTCTTATCGATTGCAATTACCTATTCCTAGATTTACAGTATTTTTCTTTGTTTACATGCTATATTTGACTCGTAGGCATTTATTGGCCATGGTGATTTACTGATATCATCTGACACAAGGGGTCCATAACCTACGAGTTTAATTGGTACATAAGATTCAAATTCCATTTTAGTTCAGCAAGACGATAACAGGCTAAAGTCAAGCACAACATAATTCACCACCTTGTCTAAGAAAAGTTACTTAACACAAAAAATAATAATCAAAACTTAAAAGTCTTGAAACGAATAGTATCTTGTAACGGATCATTATTCATGTCATCTATGTTTTTGTATGCCCTGAATATGTTTTGATCATTACTAGCTGAGCTGCGAGAAAAGAACCAAGACTTATATGTTTTGTATAGAATCAAAACTTATACTCACTGCCCTATTTGATATTTCTGTTCCTTTTGCAGGATGAATCATTTTCTACGGGACAGAATGGCTTGGGATTATGTGGCAGACTGTGGATTATGTGGCAGACTGTATTTATAGATTGAGAAAATTACATAATTGATCAGGAAACAGTTGCATATTAAAAGGATAGGGTTGTGTGGTTTGTTATACGAGAATGACTTTATGCATCTATAATTTTAGTTAATTGAATAAGTTCTAAGAGACTTGATGGTTTTGCAAAGCAACTCAAAAGTACCTCAGCCTTTTTGGTTTAGTAGACTTTTCCTTGTATAAATTAACGCGGGCATTTTCTCTTCTCCGGTGTTGTTTTGTAATTGTACTCCAATGGTAGTCATGGCTTAAAAGAGCTTCAAAAGAATGTTTATTTAAGCCAGTAGGGTGGCTTTGACCCATCTGCAAAAAAGAGAAGAAACATTATACTATCTCAACTTGAAAGCAACAATTAAAACTGATTCCAAACTCTACAGAAAAGGTCAAAGATCAATACAGCAGAGCAGGCTACTCTCGATCATAAAACCACCTAGAAATCTGAATCTCAGTTCAAATTCAAAACTACTAGATAACGAGTGTTGTTACAATGCAATCGAATTGTAGTACAACCCTAAGTATGTATGTATGTATGTACGTATGTATAATATATGTATGTATATATCACGAATCGGAGATAGGAGACGAACCAGCTTAATAAGCTGAACAACACTGGCCCTGTTCTGAGTTTTAGGAATGTCGGCGTTTTGGTAACGCATGAAAGGATCGCCGGAGCCCTCCCATGATCTCCGGAGCCTCTGCTTTTGTTTTTTTTAGAGACGACAAATCAAAATTTACAAAACCTAATTTTAATTCCAAACCGGATTCCGGTTATTTGGAAATCCGGTCGAGATCGAAAGCTGTAAAAACAACGCCGTGTTTGATTCCCAAGATGAATTGAAAAAAAAAGCTCTCGGCACAGAAGCAACCAAATATGAGAAACAAGCGTGAGCGTTCTGAATGTGTGAATGTGAATGCGAATATTTTATTGGTTCCAATCAAACAGTAGAAAAAGAAAAAAAAACGCAAAATGAAAACTTGCATAATAAAATTACTTAAAATGTGAATGTGATGCTATCATGCTAATTAGATACATTTTGTTGAATGAGTAATGGGACTACTAAATGGAGATGGCCTAGCCGAACTGGTGAGCGTATACCATGCCCGTTTTGGGAGATGCAGTGTTTATGTTACTTCCACGAGGTTTCTTGGCTACGCATAGCATTCTTTCTTTTTATGTCTAAGCGGAAATTAATGTTGTTATGTTCATCGTTTCAAAACCCTTTAATGAATGTTAAAACTATTATGGCTTTGTAATTTCTATCTTGTTTAGTCTTAAATGTTGCCGTATGTGTTATCATGTAATCGCATCTATGGCTAAGACAAAACCTTTTAATGAATGTTAAAACTAATACTCCTTCCGTTTCAATATATTGGATGTTTTGAGGTTTATTTGGTGTTTCAAAATATAAGATGTTTTTAAGTTTCTATACAGCTTTTATATTATTTTAGTATTTTATATTATGCAGTATTGTTTATGATTGGTTGAACTTTTATAAAGTAGTGTTTTTTTAATCTGCGTGTTTTACTCAAAACATCCTATATTTTGAAACGGAGGGAGTATCGTTTTGTAATTTTATCTTGTTTAGTCTTAAATGTTACCTTATGTGTTATCATGTAATCGCATCTATGGCTAAGGCAAATCAACTATCTAGGAACTAGGGGAATTTGCTGTTAGATCGTATGTATGTGCGTGTACGTACTGATATAACTTCAAAATATAAATTTTGGATTTTGTGGAGTGATTTTGAATCCCTATACTTTTTTACCTTGCGGAACTTTAAAAGCTAAATAGCATCAAGTTACATATATCAAAACCTTCACATATCAAGGTTTGATAGTATAGTCTCCCATTATGTACTACTACTAGATTAAGACAGTGCTAGAGCACGGATTAAAATTTGTTTTATTTATATTGTAATTTTAATATAAAATATAGTTTATGTGATTGTTTTTAAAAGTTTTTTGAGTTATACATTATGCAATAAAATCAAATATGATGGCTTGAAAAAAATATTTATTTTGTAAGTTTTATATTGTTAATGATTTTAGATAAGTACCCGTGTTATAACACTGGTTAAATTTAATTTTATACAAAATTTTGTATATTTTATATTTTAAAATAAAATTTTAATATGTTGTATAAGTTTATGTATGTGAAGTTATTTCAACAATACATCATGACTTGAAAGTCATTATAAGACATAATTTTGTAAATTTGGTTTTTAAAAATCGAGTTATTATATTATGAGTAATTTAATATATTTTTATACTTTTTGTTTCAATATAATTGGTTTCTTGAAATTCTTTCATATTATTGACACTGCTATAACAAATCAATTTAGAGTGTTTATAGTTTCTAGCTTTTATATCATGTTTCAATATTTTAAAAATATTTCAAAATAAATTATTTAAAGTTTATTATATTATATAAAATTATATAATTCAACAAAAAAAATATAAAATTGAATTTAAATATTCAAATTTTAACTCATTACGTTAGTAAAAGTTTTAGTTCAATAGATATTATTTTAAAAGAATAATATTACTAAAGCTTGAATATTTTATAGATTGAACAATTTATATTTGTTTTTAAAAATTCAACTTATGGTATATCCGGAAATAAAAATATTTTTTAATTATAATAAAAATATGATAATTTATTTGTTTAACAAAATAGACTCATATATAAAAATGAGAGGTGAAATATAATAATAATTAACAAATTAATATGTTAAGTTAGATATCAAATGATTTTATTTTATGAATAATTTAATAAAGGAAATTAATATGATAAGTTAGATGGTATCAAATGATTCTTTAGGATATTCTTTCTAAGATTTTTGGGAACAATGTGATATAGTAATAAAATATTCTGAAAATAAATTAAGGTTGCACCCATTATTTAACTTATAACCAATTAATCTATCAATTAATTTATAACCTATTTGTAATTGTAACTAACTTATTAAAATTATATAGTCTACAAAATAATGTTGTGTACTTCCGTTTTATTATAAAGGGGATTACTAATAATACTAATGGTTTTTTTGGGATCCATTTTGTTATAAATCCTAAGCATCGTAGATAGATTATATAGTTGATGTTTTTGTAACAAATCAGGCACATACAATTTGATATACAGTAAAACCTCTATAAATTAATGACCATGAAATTTTATTAATTTATAGAGGTTTTAATTTATCGATAAATTAATAATTATTAATTTATCGATAAATTGATAAAATATTAATTTATGAAGTTGACTATTCATGAACTTGATGATTTGATTAATAATTTTGACTATCGTAATAGGATTGATGCCAATAGTTTACTAGATTATCTATGTCAAAATAATACATGTATAAGTTCATAGTTAAGAAAAAATCAATGCTACTATCTTTCAGAGTGATGATGAAGTTGAAGAAGATATTTCGGTACATTAGTAACAAGTTATATACGTAAGGAATCAATTATCGCATATAAAACTCTCTATAATTTTTAGATGCGATTTGAGAAAACAACACCAGAAGTATTGATGTAGTCAAAAATATTATAGATAAGCTCCAACAAGAATACAAATTCAATAATAAGCAAATAACAATAGAGTCATATATTTCACAAGATTTTATATATATTTACGTGATTATTAATTTATGATATTGATGAGACCATATTTTTACACTGGGTTTTCAAAAAAAAATATTATTTTATTATTTTTCGAAATGTGTCATTTTTTAGACTGGCCCAATTCGGGACCAGAACGGGTTTTTTGGGTCAAAAGATTTTAAAATCTGTTGGACTGGTCTAACATGTCGAGGTTGATCTTTTTACATCTCTATTTAGGTTATCCAGTTCACAATGTTTAATCATTTGTGACATATTTTTATCGAGTTTGATTGTTTATATGTTTTATAGAAATTTATGTGATTAATATGGTCACAAGTCATCTGGATTCGCAAACCGGATTGAAACCAAACCAATATAAATTTGAGTTATAAATACTAGACTAAATAAATATATGTATAAATATAATTTCGCACGTAGTGCGGGTCTGAACCTATTTAGGTTATTTGGTTCGATATTTTAGTTCATTTTTGCAATTTTTTATTTCGTTTAATAGTTTATAAGTATGATAGAAATTTAAATGGTCAATCTGGTTCACAAATCATCCGGATTCATCATTACGTCAGTCCAAGTTCTATGTGAAATCAAGCTTATTTAAAACATTCACAAACTGAATTGAAATCGAACAAATATAAATTTGGATAATAAATACTATACTAAATTTAATATATGAAGCCACTATAAGACTCATGTGATATAAATCAAAACACCTGTATGCAGATCCAAAATCTTGAAAAAATTTACTTAGAAAAAAAATCCCGCACGTACGTGCGGGTCCGATCCCTAGTTATAGATTAATTGGTCAATCCTTAGGCTATATGAATACACTTCAGAATATCTCAAAGAATCCTCTTAAAGAGAATATTCTAATGATTTATACAATTTCCAAAATAAAATCTTTAGTATTTCATGTATTTTTACAAAATATATAATGTTAGGCATAAAAATATATTGTCAGGCATAAAAAGTAATAAAATATTGACAATTTATCACACTTAATCGTGATTTATGAAATCTTATCGTGCAGTTGAAAATAAAATCTTACTTAAGCACGAGTCATATTAAAAAACTTTCACCAAACATTTTCAAAAATAAAAATAAAAACAAACAACAAACATAACAATTTCTCATACACAAATTACAAAATTATCAATATAAAACTTACAAAATATGTGTTTTTTTCAAGCCATCACATTTATCATATGATTTTATTACATAATATTTTATCTAAAAAAAACTTTTAAAAACAATCATATAAATTAGATTTTATTCTAAAATTAGAATATAAATAAAAGAAATTTCAAGGGAATTTTGTTTAATTTACCACATTCAATATAAAACTTTCCTAATCTACCACAATCATAAACTCATTTTCCATTATACCACAAGTGGCATTACAAATGTCGAAAATACCCTTATATTTACTTTACATTTATTACGCACTGTAGCGCTGAGCAAAAGAAAAATCATGTTTAATTTTTTATGGGTAGACAAGTTTCGATTTGTTGAGGCTGTAGACAAATCATGTTTGATGAATTTATAGAGAAAGTATTTCTGTAGACAAGTTGAGCATATAGATAACTTATCAAGTTCATTATGATGGACAAGTTCCAATTTGTTGGGTCTATGGTCAAGTCGTGAAACTAGTACTATACAAGCCATGAAAATTAGTATCTAAGTGTAATTAAGTATAACTTGTCCACAAACAACAAAACCAACTTGTCTACCAAAAAAAAAAGAGATTTGGTCCACTGGAACTGGTTCACCGGTTCTGGTCCATCTACAACCAAATGTGTGGTCCACAATGTAAATCTGGCTGGATCGTGGACAACGTCTTTCATAGACGTATCACTTGTTTCATCCTATGATCGATAACTTGTGGCTTCAGAAGATTTACATAATGGACAAAATTAATTAGTACAGTGGACAAGTTAGGTCGACCAGAAGTGGTCCATCCAAACAGGTCCACCAGATTTGGTTTACTGGATCTGGTCCATCAGAACTTGTCCGCCAGGGGGTGCATCACACAACCTCAACATAAGATTATGCATAGCAGATCTATACCTCTTTGCTGGAGCAGACGACGGTGTGTAAACAAACATCACTAAAATTACCGCAGCCTACACTTGAAATTACCTAGATAAACAGAGAGGAGAAGGCCAAAGCGTGTTTAAATACCCAAGCCACCATTCTCAGAGACGAACCCATAAATGCAGAACTCAAAACCAGACCATTGCAAACTCTGTAAATGGCGTGAAACGATGGCCACCAAGGAAAAATTAACAAACTGTAGACTACACAAAAGCTAGTCCAACCACTGCAAATACATCTTGATTTTAAATTTCAACCAATCCCAGAAAGACAAAACTTCATAAAAAAAAAAAACAAGAAAGCAAAACAAAACTAAAACTGAAGAGAAACAGGAGGTCGTAGCCGGTGGTATAGAAGCCACCATAGTTTCACATCAGATTTGTCGCCGCCGTTGGAAGCCGAAGAAGATTAATCGTTGTGAGGAAGCTTTTTATAAACGAAGTTCAGATCTGCGACGAGATCCAATAGCCTTAGATTTTAATGCTTTATGTCCGACAAAGCTTCAGTAGAAAGGGTTCATAGAGATGGGCCAGATGGCCGGTGGTCGAACAGATGCGAGCCGTCGAAGAATGAAATTGAGAGTCTGAAAAAAAAAAACTTGTTCACGGCAGAGAGAAAAGAGGAAAAGAGAGTTTAGGATTATGTGAAAATAGGGATAATTTCGTCATTTAGTCCAATTAAAATACATGTTTTTGAGAGTCCGGGTAATAGGTCCTAAATCCATAATATTTTAGAAAAAAATGCATATTTCTATAATTAATCCCTTAAAAGCTTGCTTAACTAGAACAACTGACACAAACAAAGGGCACATAAAGTGTGTTTTTCCTCTTTAGGGAACTCTTCGTAAGCACACATATTCTGATCTACACGAAAAAAAGAAACTAATGGGGAAAGGTTTTGACCTGAAATAAAGTAAAGGTTTGACCTCCATTAAGACGAAAATGAGAAGCGGAGAGAGAGAAGAAAGAAGATTTGATGTGTTCCTTTTGTTCTTGTTTTACCTCTTTTCACTTGTTTCAGTGGAAAAGAATGATATGGTTGGCCTTGTTTCTGTCTCTGATGGTGCTAGTTCCGAGTTCTGCATTTGCTGAAAAATCATGTCAAAGTTAAGTAGACAATGTGGCAAGATCACTACAAGAAAATATTGATGTTACAAAATGGAATTTGTTGCAATAATTTAATATATCGTTACAAATCATGAAATTACAACAAAACTATGAAATATTTGTATTCTTGCTATTTGAGCATTGCAAAATTTGCATTTGTTGCACATATGTTGCACATATGTTGCAAAATTTATAATGAACTGACTTCTTGCTATATATGTTGTATTAATGCAAGAATATTAGTATAGTAAATTTGTCGTAAAATTGTGACGTACATTTGTAACTCTAAATTGTTACAACTTATTGCTACATAAACATATAGCAAATATCATTACAATTTTAAAATAAATTAATTTATTACTATGTGTATTATAATATAATTGTAAAAATATTTATGTAGCAAAATCGCAATTTAATTACAACGTTTTAGTGCAACAATAAAGTCATAAGCTGAGGCAATATTATTGTAGATTTGTAGTAATTATTTTTTGCTGCTGCATATATTTTATGACACTGATCAAAACAAAAACTGGTGCAAATATTAATACTGCAATTTTATTCATAATTGTAATTTTGTAATCGCTGCATTTTGCTATATTTTTTGTTCAGCACATTAGTTATGTTATTAGTTTACAATTGTTTATTTAGTGTTTTCTTATAGTAAAATATATATCATAATAGTATAATCTAAAAGAAATAACTAATTTTATTAAATAATCATATATTGAAATATTCCAACAATAAATAAAAACTTTAAAAAAAGCGTAACTAAAACAACTAAGTAAACATTGGTGATTTTTCTGGTGACTATAGCATCATGGCTGAACCTGCAAATGGATTCAAAATAATTACACAAATGATGAAAAATGTAAGTTCTAAAATATTTTATGTCTTTACGTAGGACCGCGAAAATCCAAATATGAGATAATGATTATAACACCTATGTAAATCGATAAAAGAAAGGAGTAGAAGCAGATTTTCGGAGGCGAGATATGATCTCTTTCCTTCACCCAAAGTAGCTCCTGCAGCGTGGCGGTTTAGTGAGTACATGGATCCCATGATACAACCGAGACGAGACCGAATCATAACACTTGATTTCGGACTCAAACGAACGTCGGCTCAACGATACACTCTTGATGACACTTACGTTTTCTAGTGAGAGAAAAAGGAGTGAGAGAGAGTTTTATCTTTGTGTTTTTCTTCTCCGCAAACGTGAAAATAATGAAACGAGAGAGCTCTGTATTTATATGGAAAGGAGGACGAAATGCTCTCCACAAAATCTGGGCTCGTGGACTGATATATCGGGGAGTTGAGATGAGCTGAAGACGCGGCCGATTATCCCACGGTGGCAAGATATGCGGAACGACTTACTCTTCCGTTTGGAGTTAATAAGATCAATTCTCGACTTCATTATGCAAACACGACATATCTTGCTGAACCTAAAGCCCATTAACCAAGACCCAAACTCAAACTCAGTTTGGTACTACACACAGGTATGTGTGGTTAGCGTAACGGTCACTCATCTCAAGCTAACCACTTCTCATTCATTATAACAACGATTTTGACAAGTAACTACACTATATTATAGTGCTCATTACAAGGAGTCCAAAGAGTCCTTAATCCGGTTATTCCGATGATGGACGTCACCGGAAAGTTGGCTAAAGCCATACCACAAGGTTCCATTCAGTCTTTGAGGGATTAAGAACATCTTAAAGAATGTGCCTCCTTGAACTTGGCCTCCTTGATGGATTCATCTAAATATATTTATTGCTAATCAGATCTTAGAACAAAATTGGTTGATGGAAAACTGTGTGTTTGAAGAATGAATGCTGCTTGCTAATGTATTATACTGACAAAAACATCGATCCTTGACCTATGTATAATAGATTTAGCCAAATCTTTTATTTGATACCAAATAATAATAGATTTAGCCAAATCTTTAAATTATCTTTGAAAAAGTAAAAATAGATAACAAATGCGAAGAAAGTGTGAAGATTAGTTTCTTTTTACAGGTGAGGTAAATAAAATACTTTAAACTAATAAAATAATTTCATTTATACATAAATGTTGGATTTGTGTAGTTACTAGTTACATTCTTCAAATGATTTACAAAAGCTGGAAACGGTGGTGGGTGACAAACGAGCTTACACATATTAGCTAAAAGAAAAAAAAAAACATTTACATATATATATATATAAAGTGCAGTTTCCTCGCTCCTGATGCTGCCACCTCAGCATACCCTTTTTTTTAATAAGCTTATATTTTTTAGATAAGTTCATATTTTTTAAATAAGCCCATATTTTTTATATTATCCACTAAGCAATTACTATTTATTTCTATCACATTTCTGTAAAAGCCCAATTCATTTTCCCAATTTTGCGACATTACCCACTAAGCCATGTATTTTTGGCCGGCGGAATAAAACCCCTTTCCACGATACTCCACATCGATGTCGTCCGTTGTGGACCTAAAGCGTCCCTACCCTTCTCATTCTTTCATCCCGGTTCACCTAATGGTTATCTTTGAAATAAATGGTCTCTACTTCTCCACACCATTTCACTGTCTTCCCTCTCTTCCTTCTCCATTGTAATGTTTTTCTTTATTACTGTAATTCATCCCGTTCAATGCTCGCTCTTTCAATTCAAAACCCACTACTCTATCTTTAATTGGTGTAAGTCCTATATAATGTCTTCTCCTCCAATTTCTTGTTTCATATATTTTTCTTCGTCTCTTTAATTAATTTCTCCTCACTACCATGGATTCCACGTCGTTTCATTCAAAAATCTCAAAGTTGGGCGCCTTCACCAACAGATCGTCGGAAGAATTCTTCGTCACTGGCCTGATCGCAATGTCAAAAAAGGAGGCCAACTCATGGGCGTCGACTTCCTTCTCATTGATGAGAAGGTTGTTTCCATCTTAACTAGACTTTTCATTTATTCGTTTTTTACAACTCTATCTAATTTGAAGTTTTTCTCTAGAGTTGTGTCATCCAAAGGTCGATTAATGTGACCCACTTTTCAAAATTTGAAAACTCGCTACGTGATGGGGGAATATATATTGTGTCCGACTTTGAAGTCACAAGAAGCAACTCCGTTTTAAGCTAACAGATTCCCCCTTTTCAATACGCTTCACACCAACCACTGGCAGCACTTCACAAATCAATCACCAAAGACAAAAAAAAAAAAAGCAAAGAGATGAACACACCTTTAATAAACTAAAGAGATTCAGAAATATGAATGCCACAATCAGATAACTATAACACTAACTTATATTAAAAAGAAAACTGAGCCAACAAAAAAACAACCCGGACTTTATAAAATTACAGTAAGATAAACAAGAAAATTATTTTTTCTCAAAACACAACTCACATCGAATCAAAAAAATCACTCAGAGGAAAAACGGAAAAAAAAATTACAAGTAAGAACACAAAAAAAACTCACAACTTAATTAGGAAATCTAAGGAAGCCATCACATTTTCATATAAACAAATTTGCAACCCAATTCACATTTACCTTTAACGAAATCAACAGGGGAATAACCAAATATACCCTACAGATGCAAAGCGAGCGGGAACCAACCAAATACGCAAACCCCAAAACCAAATACGCAAACCCAACAAAAAATGAATATTCAAGGGAAAACGATTATGAAAAGGATGACTGAAAAAAGGATTACGAGCATCAAAGAAATAAGTTTAATACTCATACTGTCCTCTAGATTGCAAACATTGCTCTTCTCCTATCCGTTCACGAGGACATCGAATTTTGAAAAAGAACAAATCCATTCCCAACTCAATAACATACAAATAATGACTCAATAGACCAACACATTATAAGCCTTACAGAGAAACTGGGCCTGACTCAAACAAAGAAAAATAGCCCAAAAAAAAGAAATGTAAGTTATTGATTTTATTTATTTTTTTAATAAAATCCACAACCTTATTCACTCCAAACACTAAAACATTGACCAAAAAACTACTCCAACAGTTTAAAAAATACATGTGAAAATATTAAATAACAATCCGACCGTAAAATGACAAATAATAATAAATTAATCACAACTAACAACTACAGCCAAACAACCACTTCAACTACACAACTTTAACTTCTAATTATAGTTTTTTTTAAAGCATTAACAACACACAAGATGATCTCAATTTTAAAAAAAATAAACAACAAACTAAATTATACTTACTGCAAAACCTATTTTTGTAAAAAATATCCAACAAAACAACAAAGCAACCAAAATCAAATACAAAAACAAACGTAAAGATGAATTTACGTAACCAAAAAAATAATATACACAACAAAAACCAGAATACACCTTAATCCAACTACCGCCCGTAGCGCGGATCAATTGATAGTATAATATATTAAGTACTTTTTTATCTAAGACATTTTACGGTATGTCAACATATGAATTTTGAACCCAAAAAAAGTCAACATATTAATTAAAATAGCTTTAATGTTACTGTATATTATAAAAATAAAATTACTATGATATAAAAAATCCTATCTAACTACTAACTGAGGTAAAAGTTTTTTTCAACTTTCAACTCCTTAAAAGAGATTTCTCCTTATTCTCACTGATATTTCTTTTGTTCTCTGCTCTGCTTTTTTAATAATAGAGTGTAAGGTATAAGTAATTCACTGATGACAAAAATAAGCATGTAATATACTAATTTATATAAGTAACTCATTGATGACAAAAAAAAAAATTATATAAGTAACTCATCAAGTCTATACCATAATATACTAATCATGATATAATCAAAAATTGAAGTTAATAAATTTACAAAACATATAAAAATATACATATATATTTTATTTTGTCAATCATTAAAAATCTTATAGATACAAAATATATTTATAAATTTAATTATAATTTTGTTACAAAAGAGTTATAAATTGTTGTAAATACATTGACAAATGTGTCACGTATCCTGCCACATATATTTACTATAATGATGTAACAAAATAACCACAACTCATAATCGTTACATATTTCTTGCAAAATTTGCAAGACATTTTTGTATGTTGTAACAACGTTGCTAATTTGTAACGAAAAAAATGCAAGGAACAGTTTTGTTGTTATTTTGCAATAAACTTGTGACGATGCACTCATCATTGCAAAATAGTAGTAGTATTTGTTACAAAATCTTAGCAAATATGATCATTACAAAAATATCGTTGCAATAATACTATTTTCTTATAGTGCGATGTTCGTACCGTATCCGTTTGGCATTGAAAAAGGTTGCTATCTCAGCAAGTTCTTTGAAGTTCATTGTAAGAGAGGTACGAAGTATGGTGAGCTTGTGGCATATCTCCCAAGTATCAACAAGAAACTGCTTGAGATTAATCTACCGAGGCAAGACGTAGCCACTACTTATGGTTCTCTTCGCGTCGAAGCAGAAATTACATATATAGGATGCTCAGACGATCGCTACGAAGGATTCCCTGGAAGGTCCAAATCTTGGGTTCATGGCGATGGGAAAGAGACTGGCAGTTTCTTGGATCTCACAGGAACTCCTTATACTATCGGTCGGTCCAACAGCCTTGTGGCTATTGGTTGCAACAACCAGGCGTTACTAACAAACCTTGCGCCTAGAGTTATTGGATGCACTTCATCTTGCATTCAGACAAGGAATAACAGAGATAAAGGACCATGCCACAATTATAAATGCTGCCGGGTAAACACTCCTGAGAGAGTAGGACATGTCATTGGGATAAGCATTGAGGGCATTAATGGTAACACCTCAACAGGAGGGTGCAAAAAGGCATTTCTAACAGATAGGTTTACCATATGTCATTCACCATACTTTGATATGGGTCGGGTAAATATCGATCATGGGTCGGGTTAATTTCCAAAAATTATCCGAAATTAAAGGGAATGCATTCAAAATAGAATTTAGGAGGATTTTGTGAGATTTATGATATTGTGGATTTTAAAAGATTACATTGAAATTTTATGTTAGTTTGGTGGATTTAATATTATTTTTTAATTAAAAAAAAAAATAGTTTGTGATTTGATGAAATTTGGTGAGACTTTAAAATGGGGTTTTGGTTGATTTTAAAAGATTCTCACCCAAAACAAATTGTTCATCAATTTTTAAAACATAGTCATCCTCCGTAATAGTCATATCGTAATGATGAACAATAATAAGTGAAAGAATAACAGAACACCTCTCGTTGCTTTCGTGTCTTCTGAACACTCTTGTTGACAAACCCATATATTTTATATAAATCATAATTCAAGTGTACTAAACCCAAATTTAAACGAAAGTCAAAATAGTGGCTCAAAAAATATAACTCCATACACGATGCTTGAGATTGTTTTTCCCATAAAGGAACCAAAAGATAAACAAATTAGAAAGATAAGCAATCAAAAATCTAATCAAGTGAAAGTTAGGAAAGCTAAGCAATCGAAAATCCAATTTTGAGATAGAGAAATTTCAGAATTTTGTGTATGAATGATTTTAAGATTTCCCCATTCCCCAAAATCGGAAATTCAGAACTCAAAGACGACTCTTGGATAAATGAAAAATTCAAGGCAAGATTTCTGGGATTTTTGTTAGTGAGAGAGATGACTTAAGCCAAGGGACATAAGAGAACAAAAAAAATAGACAAGCTTTTCTTCTGGTGGTGGTGTTAGTGTTTCCTGGGATTTTTGTTAGTGAGAGAGATGACTTAACGATAACAATGTGGAAAAGTGACTTTTCCTTTTCTTTTCTGTGAATTGTTTTTTAACCAATCCTTCAAAACACCACTTTTGAAGGTGGGATTTTTTAAATAAGATTTTCCTTATAAAAATGTATCCAAAGTCAGTCATAATCACTATTATGTTTTTCTTAAACAAAAAAAGTTTTATTTTGAATAACAGCGGATTTGTTATGACATTTGCAAATTATTAATTGAATAACAGTGGATTGTGAGTGATTTTAAATGATTTTTAACAAATTCCATATTCAAAAACAGTGGATTTGAAAAGTGATTTTAAAATCACTAGTTGAATAACAAATACTTTTTTAAAAATCACAAATCCTTTAAAATCCTATTTTGAATACACCACCTAAAAAGTCGGATTCGGGTATATGCGTTTATAGTGGGTTATCGGGTTATAGTTTAAAACTAAAATTTAAATAGATTTTCTATAAGTGAACCACATTAGTTACTTATTTTGTGTTCCTGTATTAAGGAAACTATCAATCATTATCAATTAATATTTAATCGGACAAGAATTTTACCAAAATTTGCAAATTGAATCAAACTAAATATAGCATATATCATAAATAATAAATGATATACTCTAGATCGTTTAATATAATATTCTAAAATAAATTTTCATTAAATATCTAACTAAAAATATATAATTAAAATTAAAATATTGATATATAAGAGATTCCTATATGAAATTTTTCAAAAATGAAACAATTATTTTTATATGAGAAAAATAATTTGATATAAAAAATATAAAATTCATATATGTATATCTATATATATAGCAGAAATTAACATTATTTTTATTATAAAATTTAAAATTATACTAGAAATTATTATTATTATTATTATTAAAACATTTTCATTAATTTTGTAAGTTCCTAATATTTAAAATATTTACTATCATTATTTGGATATGAATAGAAACCGAAAAATTGAAAACAATAGTAATTTTATTAAATTTCTTATGATATAATCGTATAACAAATACAAGGAAGTTACTATTTTTATTGAAACAAATCTTTCGTATTAATTATCATAATTAATAACTGATTTTTATGGTAATTTTTCATATTAATTGCTCCTAATAAATGTGCAGATTTTAAAAAATATATAATTATATCTAAAATTAATATTAAATTGTTGGATACACTTCTTCTTCTTATAAATATAGAAGATGTGTAAATACTTTCATGATGAAAACATATTCTCTTCTTCTCTCCCTCTCTTTTAGACCATCTCCAATGGTTTTTCCTATTTTTTTCTTTATGATAGAGGAACTCTATAATAGAGGTGAGTTTTACCTCTATGGTCTTCTATTCTCACCTCTAAAATAGATATTGCTATTTTTTTCTTTATTTATAGAGGAACCTTTGTAAAAAAAAATAGGGTTACTCTATAAGGGCATCTCCAACCCACCTCTATATTTGCTTTTTAACTCTATTTTAGAGTATAATCTACTCCAACTCATCTCTATTTCTACCTCTATAATAGAGATCTCTATTTTTTCTTCTATATATAGAGGAACTCTATTTTTCCTCTATAATAGAGTTGAACTTTTTTATTTATAAAATGGTCTTTGAACTTTTAACACTTTTATATTTCTGATCAAAATAAATAAAATATATATTTAAATAGTTTAATAATAATTTAAATATTTTAATGATAATTTAATTTGTATATTAATAGGATAATTGATTATTGAAACGACCGACCCTTTTTTTTAATAAATAAATAATAAATAATAACATAATAGCTAACTACAACTAGTGGTCCCATACCCACTAGCCACCTAACCACATTCACAATCCAACAGCAGAACAACATACCAATAAATAACCAATAAAACAATAACCAATAACCAAATTAGTAATATCCAGCATAGATTCCAAACAGCATAAATCAAACAACCAGCAATCCTAACAATGCCAGGTAACCATACAATCAAGTCCCTAGAACATCCTCCCCTTCATTGCCTTTGATTCCACGATCACACTTTGCCTTTACCTGCACCACAAACACAAATTGAGATGCATGAGTATTTGATAAACACTCAGTGAGGCAATCCTCCCATCTACTGGGCTATACACACAAGCAATAAGATCTCTACATGCCACAAACAACAATCAATAAAACAAACCAGGCAATATACAGAGCATGCAACATCCATCGTAACTGAACGAGGGGTGTCGACCGACACCAGATGGTGTCGATCGAAACTGACTATCTGGTGTCGACCGACACCAAACTGGTGTCGACCGACACCCTGCCCGACACTCCCGAAAACCCTAGTTTGTGTCGACCGACACCTCCACATGGCATCGATCGACCCTCGCCAAAGTCCCAAGCCGTCCTCCCGTTGCTGTCGACCGACACCCCAACTGGTGTCGACCGACACCGATACCGAGCAGCGATTTTCCTCGATCAGAAACTCCGAATCTTGCCTCCAATCTTCTCCAATCCGCTCCTTGCACCCCCAGAAGCCAAACCCAGCCCAGATAGCAACGAAATAACATAGAGAACTCAAAGAAACAACCACATAAGCACCAAATCACATAGAATCTAGAGATCTTAGCTTAGATAAGCCATGGTCATGCACTCACCTCTTTGCAGGAAGTTTCTGACCAATAAGAACGAATCCCTCACTCCTAGCAAGCTTCTAGCACCTTCCCAGCCTTAGATCTCCCAAGAACAGTAAGGAATCTCTCAAACTCTTCCCAAAAGCTCAAGAACACTCTCTCTTTGTGTTTTCTCTCAAAAACGGCGAATCACCAAAATAACACGACCCTAGGTCGTTTTCTACCTCTAAAAACTCGATTTAGGGATTCCCTAAACCAACCACACAAACCGGACAATTAAAATTGAACCGACCAAACCGGCCACAACTGGTGTCGATCGACACTCCCTCCGTGGTGTCGATCGACACCCTCACCAAAATTCCCAGAAAATGGTTTGCGGGTGTTACAATTCTCCCCCACCAATCTAGATTCGTCCTCGAATCTCGAACAACCATCAGTCAAGGACTCCCGTGCAACCGTCTCCACGGCCCGCACTCCTCCGACCGATCTACAGAAGGTCACCTCTAGGCGATAGACTCACGTTCCAGGCGTCATTTGCTCTTGACTTTTTGGACTTTCCTTTACTCATAGGCCTAAACCTTGAGTTTTTATTGGCTCCTCATCAGACCTAAGTCTGCATGCCAAATGTTGGCTCCTCATCAGGCCGAAGCCCGCATGCCATAATATATAAGGAAAAGTCCAAACTCGTCTCTCGGGTTGCCACCCTATAGCGCGCCCCCGGATCGTCATCCGAAGTCGATATACCAACCATACTCCCGAGCCACAAAGTCTCTGTATGTGGCAGTACTAGGAGAACCTAAGTCCCCTAAGAGTCGCGAGCAAACGATTCTGAACACGTCCGAGTCCTATCCCTATCTAGGTTTCCTTCCCGTGGCTCGCGTAAAAACATCTCAATGTCCTACCAACCACATATTCCCTCACTGGAATACCTCATGACCACACAAGGATCATATACGCCACAAAGGCCAAACAAAATGTCCTAAAGAGGACCGCCACCAAGGCCAAACAAATGTCCTAAAGAGGACCGCCACCAAGGCCAAACAAATGTCCTAAAGAGGACCGCCACCAAGGCCAAACAAATGTCCTAAAGAGGACCGCCACCAAGGCCAAACAAATGTCCTAAAGAGGACCGCCACCAAGGCACTCTGGCTCAACAGCCCGCCACAAAGGCCATCTGTCCCGAAGGACCGTCACAAAGACCATCTGTCCCGAAGGACCGTCACAAAGACACTCTGGCTAAACAGCCCGCCACAAAGGCCATCTGTCCCGAAGGACCGTCACAAAGACACTCTGGCTAAACAGCCCGCCACAAAGGCCAAACAAACGTCCTAAAAAGGACCGTCACAAAGACACTCTGGCTAAAAGCCCGTCACAAAGACCCCACAATGTCTAAAAAGACCGCCACACACGGGCACACTGACTCAAAAGTCCGCCACTAAGGCCACACCCAAGCCCCTTTTAAGGCTCTCCACCGCTAAAATGGACAAATTCTAACTTCCATAAAACTTTCCATATTTAGCACTTCCATCTTTGGAAAACTTCTATTTCAGGAAACTTTCTTCCAAAACCCCGCCTCACAGAAACTTTGTACCCCGAACACCACCTCATCTTGTTACTGAGTCGCACAACCAACCACCCCAAGCGACCGAGTAACAAGAGAGATGGGCTGGAATACTCCATTCCCGCTCCAGCCACGGATACAGATGGGACCAGGCTAAACAAGCTCAAGTCGCGGCTTGCTTCTCATACCACTTCTTGAACCTTGCCTTCATCTTTGCCTCAGGCTCCCAAGTCTGCTCCTCAACACCATCACAGTCCCACAGGACTCTCATCAAAGGAATCTTCTTCTTCCGAAGTTCCTTGATCCTCCTCTCGAGAACCCTCACTGGTCTCGCCTCCAAAGTCATGTTAGGCTGAAGATCCTCAGGAATCTTAGCCAACACCTCCTCTCCCTCACGGAGACACTTCCGCAACATAGACACATGGAAAACCTTATGGAATGCACGCATCACCTCAGGTAACTCCAATCTATATGCCACTGGTCCAACCCGCTCAATCACTCTGAATGGACCCATATACCTCGGACTCAACTTAGTCTCTGACAATGACCTGTTCGGACCCCGCAACATGGCCATCTTGAGGTACACTCTGTCTCCTACCTGAAACTCAAGATCTCTCCTCCTCCTATCTGCATAACTTCTCTGCCTATCCTGAGCCTCCTTCATGTTCAGCTTGAGAACCCGAATCTTCTCTGAGGTCTTCTGAACAAAACTAGCACCAAACATGCTCCTCTCCCCCACCTGAGTCCAGCATAATGGTGTACGACATGGCCTCCCATACAAAGCCTCATAAGGAGCCATCTTAATACTTGCCTGATAGCTGTTGTTGTAAGCAAACTCTACCAGGTTCAGATGATCTGCCCAATGGCCACCCCAATCCAACACACACATCCTCAGCAAATCCTCCAGCGTCTGGATCGTCCTCTCTGACTGTCCATCAGTCTGGGGATGATAAGCTGTACTCATATGCACCTTAGTGCCCATCTCTGCCTGAAATGCCTTCCAGAACACCGAAGTGAACTTAGAATCCCTATCAGACACAATGCTCGCTGGCACCCCATGCAACCTGACTATCTCCCTCACATACTTCTTAGCCAAGACCGCTGCTCCATCAGTCTTCTTAATGGCCAGAAAATGTGCTGACTTAGTCAACCGGTCCACAATGACCCAAATAGCATCAAAGGCCGTGACACTGGCAATCCTACCACGAAATCCATAGTGATCATATCCCACTTCCACTCAGGAATGGGTAAACTCTTCAGTAACCCGCCAGGAACCTGATGCTCAGCCTTCACTAGCTGACATACGTCGCACCTCGAAACCCAACTAGCCACATCCTTCTTCATCCCGACCCAATGATAGTACCTCTTGAGGTCACGGTACATCTTGGTCGCTCCTGGATGAATGGATAACTTGCTCGCATGAGCCTCTCTCAGAATCTCCTGTCTCAACTCCTCATCCTTGGGCACACACACACGACCGTGCACCAAGATAGTACCATTATCTGAGACCTGATACTCTGAATCCACATCCTTAGAGGCATTCACTAGCCCCAAATCCTTCTCCTGAGCCAACCGCACTCTACTCAGAAGATCTGCTCTATCTACTGCTTCCAAACCCAACGGTTCCTGTGAAACAGCACATAAGCTCAAAGCACTGATCTCCCCTACCAGAGACTCCATCTCCTGCTCCTGAGCCGAAGCTACCCTCTTCCGACTCAGAGCATCTGCAACCGTGTTAGCCTTACCAGGATGATAGGCTATCTCCAAATCATAATCTGCCACAAGCTCCATCCACCGCCTCTGTCTCAAATTCAGCTCAGGCTGAGTGAATATATACTTCAGGCTCTTATGATCTGTAAACACCTGTACCTTTGCACCATAAAGATAAGATCTCCAAATCTTCAGGGCAAAAACTACAGCACCCATCTCCAAATCATGAGTAGGATAGTTGCCTTCATGCACCCGCAACTGCCGCGAAGCATAAGCAATCACCTTCCCATGCTGCATCAGAACACAACCCAACCCAACTCTAGATGCATCTGTATAAACCACATAGGGTTCTCCCTGCTCAGGCAAAGCCAACACTGGCGCAGTAGTCAACATCTCCTTCAGGCTTGCAAAGCCTTCCTCACACTCTTCTGACCAGACAAAAGGAACATCCTTCCCTGTCAACTTAGTCATAGGACGTGCTCTGCTTGCAAACCCCTGCACAAATCTCCTGTAGTAACCTGCCAATCCAAGGAAACTCCTGATCTCTGTGGCATTCTGCGGTCTAGGCCAATCTCTGATAGCCTGAATCTTCTCTGGATCTACTGAAACCCCCTCAAAAGAAACAATGTGACCCAGAAAGCCCATCTCACGCTGCCAGAAACTACACTTGCTCAACTTGGCAAACAACTTCTGCTCCCGCAGCTTCTCCATAACTGCCCTCAAATGCACTGCATGCTCCTCAGGACTCTTAGAATAAACCAGGATATCGTCGATGAAAATGATGACAGATACATCCAGAAACTCCTGAAACACACTGTTCATCAATCTCATAAACGCTGCTGGTGCGTTAGTCAACCCGAAAGGCATCACCACAAACTCATAATGCCCATACCTCGTCCTGAAAGCAGTCTTCCTCACATCTGCCTCATCTATCGGTATCTGATGATAACCCGATGCCAGATCCACCTTGGAGAACCAAGTAGCACCCCTCAACTGATCCAACAACTCGTCAATCCTCGGGAGAGGGTACTTGTTCTTCACAGTGACCCGGTTCAAACCCCTGTAATCAATACACAACCGGAAACTCCCATCCTTTTTCTTGACAAACAACACCGGCGCTCCCCACGGTGACACACTTGGACGGATGAATCCCTTACTCAACAAATCCTCTAGCTGCTTCTTCAGCTCTGCCATCTCTGCTGGAGCCATTCTGTAAGGAGCCTTGGATAACGGTGTCGTCCCCGGTTCCAGTTCAATGGTAAAAGGATCCGACCGAGATGGTGGTAATCCCTGCAAAGACTGAAACACATCCTCAAACTCCTCCACTACTGGGATACCGCTAACCGTAGACTTCCCCACTGACTCTGGCATAGATATAGTAACCAAATAAGCCTCACGGCCCTTCTCGATCATCTTCCCAGCCTGAATGGCTGAGATCACGAGACTCCCTGAAGTCGGTCTAATACCCTGAAAAACCAACTTCCCTCCTGGACGCTCAAACTCCACTCTACCCCGATAGCAATCTAAATGCACCATATGCCGATGCATCCAATCCATCCCGAGAATAACATCATACAGCTCCACGGGACTGATAAGCAAATCCGCTGGCCATGACTCTCCTGCGATCTGAATATCAATTCCTCTAGCTCGTCCAATAACTCTCAGGAACTTGCCTCCCGCAACTCTAACAACTCCTGTACGCTCTCCAGAATCCCCGCTGATCCCCGCACACTCTGCACACTCTGGAGTAATGAAGCTATGCGAAGCTCCAGAATCCAACATAACGTGGGACTTAAACCCGCCCACCAACAAGGTCCCTACACAAACCTTGTGCACATAAAATCTGACCCTACTAAAATTCACAAAGATTAAGTACCAGAAATTATACATGTGATCGCCCCGGCACTGGTTCCACCAGTCTCCACTGTCGTGTAAACCCGAGGCCCCTGCTCAATCCGTGCCACCTGCTGACCCCCAGGCTGCACCTGCTGCAACGCTGCCACTGCTGCCGGCTGCAGCTTGGGACAAAAAGGCCTGATGTGCCCTATCCCCCTACAATGATAACACACCCGAGGTCCTGCCATCGGAACACTCCTCTTGGGACAACTAGCAACCCTGTGATCCCTGCTCCCACAACCGAAGCAACCCGCACCACTCGGCTTCTGCGTAGCCTCCCACTTCCTCTTGGTTCCCTGAGCATGCCTACCGCCCCTGCTAGAACCACCATGCTGCTGAGCCTTACTAGGCTGAACTGCTGGAGCTACCGCCACTGACTGTGCCCGGATATCCTCCTCAATCTCTGCTGCAGTCTCAACCAGCTCTGCACGCGTAGCATAACTCCTCCCTCTACAGTGAACTCTCAAGTCATCACGTAGAGCCCTCAAGAACCTCCTGATCTGAGCCTCCTCAGGCTCCATAGCCCGACCTCCATAACAAAGAAGTCGACTGAACTCCAAGTCCAACTCCCGCACTGACCGTGTCCCCTGAGACAACTGAAGGAACTGCACCTCCAAACGATCCAATGCCTCTCTAGGAAAATACTTGCGGTTGAACTCCAAAACGAAGTCAGCCCAAGTCATCTCCCGCTGCACCCTCCTAGCAGCCACAGATCTCCACCACAACTCAGCATCACCACTCAAAAAGTAGACCCCTATGTCCACCCAAAACTCCTCAGGACATCTCAGAGTGTGGAAGTTACGTTCCACTCTCGTCCTCCACGCATCCGCAGCAGTAGGATCTACACCTCCTGAAAACTGCTCAGTACGCAACCGACCCATCTCTGTCAACATGCTGAGATAACGAGCATGGACCCCCGCATCCGCAGCCACTGGCTGCCGCTCCTCCGCCACCACTGGTGGCACTACCTGAGCCTGAGCCGGTACCACTGGTGGTAACCGCTCTAACACCTGTGCTAGCAAAGCCGCAAGGTCAACACCAGGGACTCCACCCGCTGGGACCCCCACACCCGGGACCCTAGCATCACCGGCCACTGGAGCATCAACACCGCCCCCTCCTGCCACACTCACGGAATCCCCCGGAACACCCTGCGACTCGCCAACACCCTTAGCTGTCACACTCTGGTCCTCGGTCTCACTAACCACTGGGACTCTGCCCCTACCACGACCACGTCCGGGTCCACGACCACGTCCGCATCCACGACCTCGACCAGCCACAGCATCCTCTCTAACCATCTGCACTACCATGAACAGAAGGCTAAGCAAACAATTCCTATTATAACACAGAAACATAAACTCACCGTGGAATCACACACTCGGCTCGAAGAGGATGTTCTAAGACTCCATGCCACACACAATTGACTAACTCACATAATCAATCAAGACATGCAATCCCCAAACATCTACAACAGAAACCTAGTGAACCCAAACCTAGAACCGTAAGGGCTCTGATACCAAAATGAAACGACCGACCCTTTTTTTTTTTTTAATAAATAAATAATAAATAATAACATAATAGCTAACTACAACTAGTGGTCCCATACCCACTAGCCACCTAACCACATTCACAATCCAACAGCGGAACAACATACCAATAAATAACCAATAAAACAATAACCAATAACCAAATTAGTAATATCCAGCATAGATTCCAAACAGCATAAATCAAACAACCAGCAATCCTAACAATGCCAGGTAACCATACAATCAAGTCCCTAGAACATCCTCCCCTTCATTGCCTTTGATTCCACGATCACACTTTGCCTTTACCTGCACCACAAACACAAATTGAGATGCATGAGTATTTGATAAACACTCAGTGAGGCAATCCTCCCATCTACTGGGCTATACACACAAGCAATAAGATCTCTACATGCCACAAACAACAATCAATAAAACAAACCAGGCAATATACAGAGCATGCAACATCCATCGTAACTGAACGAGGGGTGTCGACCGACACCAGATGGTGTCGATCGACACTGACTATCTGGTGTCGACCGACACCAAACTGGTGTCGACCGACACCCTGCCCGACACTCCCGAAAACCCTAGTTTGTGTCGACCGACACCTCCACATGGCATCGATCGACCCTCGCCAAAGTCCCGAGCCGTCCTCGCGTTGGTGTCGACCGACACCCCAACTGGTGTCGACCGACACCGATACCGAGCAGCGATTTTCCTCGATCAGAAACTCCGAATCTCGCCTCCAATCTTCTCCAATCCGCTCCTTGCACTCCCAGAAGCCAAACCCAGCCCAGATAGCAACGAAATAACATAGAGAACTCAAAGAAACAACCACATAAGCACCAAATCACATAGAATCTAGAGATCTTAGCTTAGATAAGCCATGGTCATGCACTCACCTCTTTGCAGGAAGTTTCTGACCAATAAGGACGAATCCCTCACTCCTAGCAAGCTTCTAGCACCTTCCCAGCCTTAGATCTCCCAAGAACAGTAAGGAATCTCTCAAACTCTTCCCAAAAGCTCAAG
The DNA here is from genome assembly GCA_024034495.1 of Camelina laxa. Taxonomy (NCBI): domain Eukaryota; kingdom Viridiplantae; phylum Streptophyta; class Magnoliopsida; order Brassicales; family Brassicaceae; genus Camelina; species Camelina laxa. Next base: position 11,589,658 of record CM043882.1, on the reverse strand, counting down.
AACACTCTCTCTTTGTGTTTTCTCTCAAAAACGGCGAATCACCAAAATAACACGACCCTATGTCGTTTTCTACCTCTAAAAACTCGATTTAGGGAATCCCTAAACCAACCACACAAACCGGACAATTAAAATTGAACCGACCAAACCGGCCGGTGTCGATCGACACTCCCTCTGTGGTGTCGATCGACACCCTCACTAAAATTCCCAGAAAATGGTTTGCGGGTGTTACAATTATAAAGTTAAATTTGACTAATTTTAATATTTTGGTTTAAAAATTTTAAAGGTTTTCGTATAGAAAAATTTAAAGGTTTTTGTATAGAAAAACATTTTAAAAATTTGAGACTATTATTTGCAAAAGAACATTTATATAAAATGTTATTAAATATAAATAACTTAAATATTTTAGTTTTTATTCATATCATAATATTATTCTTAATACAACAAAGACTAATTATTTAATATTCTGGTAAATTACTTCCGGATCCACCAATATCCCTAAAAAATTGTCCAATCTACTATGTTTTATTATTTTATATGATGCAATGTATTTCTTTTAATAAATGTGACATTTAAATAATTTATATGAATCTTAAAAATTTAAATAATATCATAATTTTATGAAAGTTTCACAAATACTAAAATAAATGGGTTAGTTTGCAACTTTTATAAGTAAAAGGTATTAATAGTAAAATAAAAAAGAAATCTCTATGGAATATTCTTTTTTAGAGGAAAAAATAGAGGTATCCATTGGAGCAAAAGTCACCTCTATTATAGAGTTCCTCTATTTTAGAGGTAAAAATAAGGAAAACCATTGGAGATGGTCTAAATAGAGGAAAAAATAGCAATCTCTATTTTAGATGTGAGAATAGAGAACCATTGGAGTAAAACTCACCTCTATTATATAGTTACTCTATTATAGAGTTCCTCTATTATAGAGGCAAAAATAGAGGACCATTGGAAACGTCATTAGTCTCTTATCATACATTATAGTATTAACTGTATTATACTAACCCTTAGATCTTCACATTACCTCTTTGATTGTTGTTCATCTATATCATATTGTAAATTATCATATGGATTTTTAATAACATAATACAATTTGCATATTTTCAACCAATTTGGATAGCTATTTGTTTTATAGAGCAAACCGATCTATGTGTTTTACAATAACATTTTATATCATGTATATTAATTGTTTTATTATTTTACAGGAATGTAAAAAAATATGCAGTTATGTAAAACTCACATGTTATTATGCCATGCGGGTATGTACATGCATACAATTTCATCAATATTATTTATGGTTTAATATACATTTATAATCATATAATTTATAATATAAATATTATTCATTTAAAATAATACTTTTAAGAATATACAGATTGGTTTGCAAAACTCACAATCATATTATAGAGCGGGTTTGTCCAAAAAAACAAAAGAGCGGGTTAGTAATAATATCGGTGCCGATGCAACATATATTATATGTTGTACTTTAAACAAATAACATATTTTACAGTATTTAAAGTTTATTGCTACTTTTAGTATAAATTATATTACATATAAATAAATATTCTCCCGCGCTATAGCACGGATCCATTTCTAATATCCCTATTATTGGCTCTGCTCTCTTTTATTTGTTTGCGTCTTAGTTTTAGTAGATTTTTGGTATTTGGTACATTCTTTGACTCTTGTTTTCTAATACCCATCCATCCATGTCCCTTGTGCTATATTAAATGTACTCAACTTATTTATTTTCCGGTGCACCTCACAAGACATATGTAAAATGTATCCTCTAAGATAATAAATTTGTTTTTTTTTTTCTCAATTATTGAATATATGTTTTGAATGAATTGAAAGGGTAATGCAAAATAGTTTGTCTTGTCTTCCATAGAAGGAGTATAAGGAAAGCGATGGTTAAAAATGTGGATTAAACAGAAAATAATAAACTCGTCAGATCTCAATGTTGTTAACGATATATATCACATAATTATAAGCCGATATCTAAATGTGTTATCACAAATTTGTATAATATATTACGTGGGATATTTTGTTTTCTGACAAAACAATAAATGGCTTTTAAAATGTTTCAGTAACCATTGCATTACACATGAAAATCTATAAAACAAAAGAAAAGCCGGTTAGGGAGAAAGGACCGACATACAACATCACAAATATCAGCGAAGGGTTAAGAATTAAATGGGCCTGAAAACTTATGTGGCCCAATACAGGCCTATAGCTTTTATAATCATAATAAGCAAATGGTTCTTTTGCTAATAGTACAGTAGTGGTGGTAGGAAATTTAACTAGTTTTTTAATCATCCAATTATTTTCTTATAGTAATCAAGAAGAGGTATTGGAGTTATAATCCTTACTATGTTTTCATATAATGTCTTTAGTTTTTAACGAATGTAATTACGATTTTCAACTATAAATTTTTACTTCTCTACGTTTGGTAGTATATATATGTCAATATAACTTTTCTAATAAGGGCAATATGCTATTTTGATATAACGAAAACTTCTATGATGCGGATGGGGCAGACAAAATCCCCCAAAATTTTGTCCTTCCCCTTTGCATTTTGAAGATTACAATGAAGCCAATTTCACTAATTGGTTGCAGAATTACTCTAACTTTTATTTCTAAATAATATGAAAATAAGACCGAAAAGTTATAAGATTTTGAGTTGCTTATCTTTAATAACCGCTTAATTTTTTACTTCTTTTTATAGTAACTACTATTTTTTTTTGTTGGGGTCTTTAAATCTTCAATTCTTCATATCTAAAAATAACACATAATCAAAAGTATAAATAGTTAGGTTACAAGTTTAATGTAAAACCAAAAGAATCATAATCCAGCATACTATTTTAAGGTGTGTGTATAAACCAACGGTCTATAACCCTATTATCGAACGTACTTGTAAGACTTCTGGTTTTCAGATTCTTCAGAAAATATCATCATGGATCCAAACTCCCATATCTACCTTAGATCTTGGACCAGACTTGTGGTTGCCCCACAGTGCAAGCACTAGAGTCAAAAGTTTGTACTTACAATCTTTTTATTTTTGTTTGACGTCCAAATTTACTAAAACGATATGTTTCTTTTTTCATTTTTTTTTTCTTCTGAAAAAATCTAACTGCCGAAAGAAAATAGTACTATACCAAACTATTTCTTATATTTCTCCAAGTTGTTAGAGAATCTATGAAATAATATGTCAGTTACACACAAATTTTCAAATTAAAAATAATTAAGGTGGACAGTCAAACCCTCAACTAATAAATAGTTCACACTTGACAGACACACGTAACATATTAAGCGGACCGAACCAACGCTTTATGATGATACACAGACTCACGAGTTCTCGCCGGTCGTCTGCTCCACGCCCACCACATGTTCATACGCATCTGTCTAATCGACGGCCCAGATCCGATATGATATGTCATGTTGGATTTAAGAGACGGATGAGGAGGAACGTGATGGGCGGTGGGATCTGCACGTGATCGATCGCAGGAGCAACGGTCTGATCAGATGGTTTCTTTTAGTGGTGGTAGTGACCGTTTTCAAGATATTATTATTGTGGACCGACATTAAAATATTTACAAGTACGATACTACAGTATCATATAATCTCTGATAAAAAGTAAACATGTCGCTAACTCGTTCATCATAATTTGCTCTTTTTTTTTCAAGTATCAACTTGGTCAGGTTTGGTTTGTATTAAAATTTAGTATTGCTTTAAAATACAGTAATATTGATTTCTCAAATGTCACAAATAAATCATCTCTACCAGTTCAAAATTCATCCGGTTACATCAGAAAGTCTTTTGTTTGACCAAACCTATGCTCTAATGAAGAATATTTTTATTTTCCTTTTATGGAAAATATTTAAAATGATATCAAAAAAAGTTTTGTATTTGGAGCGGGTTGGTTCCGACCATCGTCCTCTCTTCACACGTTTCGTCAGTAAAAATATCTCGCGTCGGGGTCGCTTTATATTTTAAAAACGATGGACCTCTAAGCCAGAGTTTGTGGACATCATTAAATAAGGCTGGTCTGAGGGAGAAAACAGAGGACAAGTGTCTGTTATGAATAGGATTGCAGAATGTCGACGTTCAATATCTCTATGGAAACGCTCTACAACCTGCAACTCCAAAGAACTTATTACACAAATGAAATTCAAACTGGATGAAGAGGAGCGAAGCTTCAGCCGGATCTTCAACTCATGAAGAATCTACGGTGGGAGTTAGCAGAAGCTTATCGACAAGAAGAATTGTTTTGGAAGGAACAGAGTCGAGAGAAATGGGTTAAGGAAGGTGATCGTAATACCAAATTCTTTCATGGTAGTGTGCAACGTCGGCGTGTACAAAACCGTATACTTTCCCTCTTTAACGCTGATGGTATAGAACAGTTTGCAGAAGGATCCAAAGGAGAAGTCGCGATTTCATACTTTCGCAATATGTTTACTACAACACATCCGAGAGTGATCTCAGAAGCCTTAGACGGTATGGCTCCAAGAGTAACTGATCAGATGAATACCAAGTTAACTCGATCTGTGACAGAAGTAGAGATAAAACAAGCGGTTTTTAGTATCAATGGGGGTAGTACGCCAGGGGCGGACGGAATGTCGGGTCATTTTTACCAGGCTTATTGGGAGGTTGTGGGTCCACAAGTGGTTCAAGAGGTGACACAGTTCTTTGAAACAGGTTCTTTACCTGCAGATTGGAACTTCACGCAAATCTGCCTCATCCCTAAGAAGCCAAACCCTTCTAAAATGACTGATTTACGGCCCATTAGCCTGTGCTCGGTGATCTATAAGGTGGTGTCGAAGGTCATGTGTAATCGCCTCAAGGAATTCTTACCTGACATAGTCTCGGCGACACAAGGAGCCTTTGTGGCTGGCCGCTTAATATCTGACAATATCTTATTGGCACATGAGATGCTCCATGCCTTACGCACTAATCCTAATTGTGATGAAGATTTCATGGCAATTAAAACCGACATGTCCAAGGCGTATGACCGTGTAGAGTGGTGTTTCTTGGAAGAACTGCTTATCCGTATGGGATTTCATATCGAATGGGTTCAGTGGGTTATGGTATGTGTCAGCTCAGTTTCTTACTCAGTTTTACTGAATGGCTCGTCGTACGGTTTCTTTAAGCCAGAGAGAGGGCTTCGACAGGGTGATCCTCTATCACCCTTCCTCTTCATTCTCTGTGCTGAAGCTTTGGTCCACATCATGAATAAAGCAGAGTTGGCGGGACGGCTCACAGGAATGAAACTCAATTCTTCCTGTCCATCGATCCAACATCTACTTTTTGCGGATGATAGCCTCTTTCTTTGTCAAGCGAACCTAAAGGAATGTGCTGAGTTCCTCAAATGCTTAAGATTCTATGGAGCAGCCTCTGGTCAGGAAATTAACTTTCAAAAATCAGCCATCACGTTTGGGAAGAAACTGGATCCGTACATGAAGCATCTTTTAGGTTTGTATCTTGGGATCGAATTTGAAGGAGGCAGTGGCAAGTATCTCGGTCTGCCTGAGTGCTTTAGTGGCTCAAAAACGGACTTACTACAGTTTATCACGGATAGAATTATCTCAAGACTAGGTGGTTGGTATGAGAAAACTCTTTCATTGGGGGGTAAAGAGGTTTTGCTTAAGTCGATCGCGCTTGCTCTTTCGGTATATGCTATGTCCTGCTTCAGGCTCAGCAAACATCAATGTAGACGACTCACAAGCGCAATGTGTCAGTTTTGGTGGAATGCAAGTGCAGATAAACATAAGATGCACTGGACGTCATGGGACAAAGTTTGTCAATCAAAACAGAGAGGTGGTTTAGGCTTCAGGGACATTGGCAGGTTTAATCAAGCCCTACTTGCGAAACAAGCATGGCGATTGATAGATGAGCCGAACTCGTTGTTGGCTAGAGTCTATAAAGCAAGATATTTCCTGGATAAATCCTTCATGGATGCCAAAACTGGCTATCGACCCTCTTATGCTTGGCGCAGCATTATGTTTGGCCGTGAACTGTTGGAGAAAGGATTATTGAAATCTATTGGTGATGGCCAAACCACTAATGTTTGGCTAGATAAATGGGTTGCAGACAGCTCTCCACGTCGACCTTTTAATAAGGAAATCACCATTGATCTGTGTCTTAAGGTGTCGTCGCTGATAACAGAAGAAGGAACGTGGAACTTTCAACGGCTACATGAATTATTTCCTCCGTGTGATGTTACTCTGATTCGCTCTTACCCTCCAGCTCTGGCGCTTCAAGATCGTTATATCTGGGCCTATACGCGGGATGGTAGGTATACTGTTAAGAGCGGGAACTGGTTACTCACCAAGGAAGCTAACGAACTTAGGTCGGTACCTGAACCTGAAGCAGTGGTTAATAGGCTTAAGGAGAGGATATGGAAAGTTCATACTGAACCGAAGATTCAGATGTTCCTTTGGAGAATGCTATCAGGTGCTTTGGCGGTCGTTGATTGTATGAACTCTCATGGTCTACAGGTCAATCCTATTTGTAAGGTCTGCAATACGGCCAATGAAACGATAGCTCACGTCCTTTTCGGATGCTCTCTTGCTACTCGTGTATGGGCGGCCACGGCTATCCCTCTTCCATCGCAAGGTTTCTCAAACTCTGTAACTCTGAATGTAGCGTATCTCCTTGATGTCATGACAAGGAGCACTGTGTTGGAAAAATGGCGAGTAGCTATCCCCTGGCACCTTTGGGAAATCTGGAAAGCAAGGAATGGTTTTGTTTTTGAAAACAGAGACCAAGATCATCATGTTTTGATTGCTTCAGTCTTGGAGACATCTGCGGAATGGATAAAACAGCAGGCTCTTATACTTACGGAATCACAGCCTGTAGTGCCTCAGGGAGGCAGTCGGATACAAAGATGGCGCAAACCACTTCCGGGTGTACTTAAATGTAACATTCATGCCTCCTGGGTGTCAGCCTCTTGGTTTAGTGGAGGAGCTTGGATTCTACGCAACCATACTGGCGATGTGTTGTATCATGCGAGAGAAGCTTTTACCCCCTGCAACAACAGGATCTCGGCGGAACTCAGTTGTGTCTTGTGGTGCCTCCAAAGTTTAAGGATCCTACAGGTTATGTCCTGTGAGGTTTGGTTGGACTGTAATGCTGCGTTTGCTGCGTTGACATCACCTTCACTTTGGCCAAAATATCGCTCCGCGGTTGATGGAATCACTGAAACAATACAGGTGATGGGGGAGGTTTCTTTTCACCTTTCTTCACCGAAAGCCAACGGTTTGGCTAGGGCTATTGCTTCTAGTGTGTCACGCGAGGGACGGTTGCCTTCTTATCTTGCACTTGGGGGTCCATCTTGGTTACATGATAAGATTGATCAAGATCGGCAAGGTTGAAGGATAGTTTGCTCAAACTTATTCTTCTACTCTTTATTTTCAAATTGTTGTTAATTGTTGTTCTTTGTTACTCTTCTTTTGCTATGAATGAATAAGTGTTAGAAAAGAAGAAAAAAAAAAAAAAGAATAATAATATTATTATTTGGATATAATGATTGCAACAACAGTCCTTTTACTGGTAAAAGGTTGGTTATGATCACTGATCACAACGTAAGCAAACATATTATTCCCGAGTGTACCTAGCTGTAGATTGTCTGATACATCTCATCTAACCTCATAATTTTTCCTGGATTATTAAGTGTGTTTGGTATATCAGCTAGTAGTAGTACACATCTTTTGTATTTGGCTGAATTATCTTAATAACATTTCCCAATAATTGTCCAAATTATTTCCAAAACATTATTTTGTTTACTTGCTTTTGGTTTAAACTTTGAACATAACATTTGTTGATAACATGTTAAACCATCTGCAACAACTATCAAACAAAAATTGCGATTTCCTTTTTTCATTTCTGATCTTTTCTATTTTGTCAATAATTTTTCTCTTGATTGAGTAAAACTAGTAGTAATACTTTCTCTTGTTTATATCGTGGTTTAGTAATCATTTCATAGTATATTAACAAAAAAGTAATCATTTCATAGTTTGTTTTTCACGGCGACCGATACGGGTACAATTTACAAAAACCACAAAGGTTAAATAAAAGACAGCGTTGCGTTAAGAAAACGACGTCGGCTTTGGCATCGATCGCGGGACCCCAAGTTGGTCACACGTGCGTTTGTGCTTCTTTTTGATGATTTTATAGATAGATATTCCACAAACTAACCTTTCCCAAAAGTAATTAATTCAAAAAACACCCCGATAAGAACAAATCGATCAAATTAGTCCCCCCCCCACCCCACACAAATCGCGAAAATGATCAGAGCTGTACACCAAATCATATACAAATTTGGATCTCTTTATTTATTACTTATCTAGTGTACTTTTTTTCTTCACAGTGCAACAACGCTCACCCCATTTTTTAAAAATCTCTTGCTTCTAAATAACAAATACAAGATTACACATATTTTAGACCTTTTTTTGAAAACGTTAAAATCTAATACTGTGTTTTTTTTTTTTTTAATATAGTGATAGTATTCTTGAGGGGGTAATTAAAAGTGAAAAAAGAATCTCGATATTTGGAATATATCATGACCGAGAAACCGACTCAGCAAGTTTCCCGATTCGTTGGACTAGTTCAGGAGATAGCTTCTTAACCGGTTTCTTCTCCTTCTCCGGTCTAAAATCAAAACCAAGTGCATCCGATACTTCTTCGGAGCTCCATCCAGCTTTTCGGAGCGACTCCGAGAACCGACCCGCTTTCAAAAGCAACGCATCAAGAACCGCTTGATTGTCTAAAATCACCATCTCACCCTCAAAAAATCCAGATGCTGACACGTGTACAATATCATCGACGTCGGATTCGCTCCACCCGCCTCCTCTTAAAACCGACCCGATCCGGTTCACGTAATCGTCGACCCATTTCGGTGTCTCTGATCTTGGTAAATCTAGAAACCTCTCCGGCGACGAAGAGTGTGACGACGACATAGAAGAAGCAGAGTTTCTCCTCCGTCGATCAACCGCCGCGTCACTCCAAAACTCAACCCACCTCGGTGTACCCGACCCATGAACCCGAGCCGAATCTAAACTCATCCTTGAAAAATTCGACGAAGAAGACGACGACGGCCCGGCTGATTTCTCACTAACCGAACGCTGCTTAGTTAAAACAACCGGACACGTGTCGGAGCCTCTGAACAAAGACTCACGCTCGAAGAAATCAGAAAGATCCGACCCGCAACAGAAAATCCGGGTCTCGTCAATGTAAAAAACCGGGTTACCCGCTAAAGACGGGTTACAAGGAATATAGCAGTGATCAAAGATTGGTATCATCAAAGGAGCTCTTTTGAGAGCATTCCTCGCGACCCGTAAAGCTTTTTCCGGGTCGGACGGTCTTAAACCCCAAGATTTGCTCCAGAGAGTGTTCCTCGCGATCTGAAACGACACGGCGGCGATGGGAAGATCGATCATAGCCCTTAGATGGAGACGGGCTCCGGGAGAACGCCAGTCCGGGAATCCAGCTCCGACGGGTAAGCCGGCGGTGAGAACTGCACGGAGGTCAGGTGGGAAAGCGAATGCGAACTCTGCTTCGGCTATGGCGAATTCGGAGTCGGTTAAACCCGGTTGGACTTGGATCCTCGAGGTGTGTAAGTGTGAGATGACTTGATCAGCTAGAGATGAGAAAGAGACGAGACTGTTTCTGACGGTTGGTGTCGTTGGTGCAGCGGCTCGTGCTGAGAGACGACGGAGACCCGCGGCGTGTGATGGTCTGAGACCGGTCATTCTCCGATCAACGTCGACCATTATTTTTTTGGGGAAAGGTGAAAGAAGAAAACTTTGAAGTAAGAGATGTGAGAAAGTGTGAAACTTTATGAGTTATGGGGTTTCAGATATGTCTGAAAGCGAACTGAACCAACAAAAAATAAAAAGATGATAGGCCAAGAGAGAGAGAAGCGTTGTTGATGGAAAAAATATGGGAGCTTTGGTATATTTATAGCAAGTTTTATTGGTGGGGTTCTTCGACTTGTTGTCTTTTATATATTTGTATATTGTTATATGGTTTTTATGAGATATGGAAATGGTGGTGACAAGAAAAAAAAAAAAAAAAAGGGGTGTGTAATTGTGGGAATCTGTAGTGACTTCAACGACTAGACTAATTTTGATGATTATAAAGTGTTTTGTATTTTTCTTCTTCTTCTTTCATTTGAGAGATTCTTCTTTATATAAATTTTTTGTTTTTGTTTTTGTGTTGTGTTAATTATGTAAATGAAGCAGCATCAGATACCTTTCTGATCGGTTTAGACTTTTGTTTTTAAGTTCTCCTATTCACACGGCTCTGATTTTCTTGGAAACAAAGTGTAGGACCCTTGCGTTAAGTGGATGCAAGCATGGTTATTATTCAAAAAATCTGATTTATCCACATTTATCGTTAAATAGTGTTTGAGTCGGTTCATTATTTTTTCCTCTGTTATTTTCTTTACGAATAACTAACGTGATTTAGATCTGAACGAAATTGAGACTTATCATATAAAATTTGAAAAGTTATTTCTCAGTTTTTTTTTTTTTTAACATGAAGTAACTTACGAACTAGAGAATTGACAATTAAATCAAATTGAGGATAAGGCTTGATATGAGAATTTCAAATTATATTATGCTATTTCTTTTGTCATTTGTTTAGTATAGATTAGCTGGATAGAAAATATAATGCAGTGTTGTCGAGTTGAAATACTACAAACTAAAAACCATAATTTATATATTTTGAAGTTGGGTTAAGTTCAATTATTACAGAAACATTAACAAGAAAACGTACGTAAACATATTTTTGTGATATCATTATACAACTTATGCGAATTAGATCAACTCAAAATTTGTTTTTTTTTTTTTTTCTGAGTTGTCGAATTTTAAGCTATTTGTCAACTTTAAGAAAAAAGAAGAAGATAAGTTCCGGTTTAAACCAAAACCGGGGACCAATCTGGTTTTATAGTCGACCTTAGTGTGATTAGAGTTTTGTTTCGGATTTTGAAGCATTGTGGATAGTAAAAACAAAGGGAAAACAAGTGATTAGACGTAAGCCAATATCATACCCACTCGGCCACGCTGCATCAAATCATGCTCCTCATTCGATTAGGGACAAAATAAATATTAACTACTGTTTGATTTTGATTTGGAATGATCTACTTATAATCATAAAATTTCGCACTGGAATTAGAAGTAATATAATATTAACCCTACAGCATACCACGACGTCGATTATATTACAAAATGGATTTAAGAGTATTTTTTGTTTCTTTCTAAAATCCTTATTTTGGAAAGTTCTACGAAAAGAAAAATAAAATAACAGTACACACATGCAGCTTGCTCACGCGTGAATTGTAGTTGTAAAGTTGAAAATTCCACCGCTTGTGGTTTATGTAAAAAAAAATAATTTACTCAACTATTATCTATCGAGTTGTGATTTAATTTAATGCGATGGTGAATGAATCTATGACCGTTGAAGCATATAATCTTTAGGGGTAAGCAATAAAAACGGTCACGCGACTCTAGGCCACACTACTCGGGAATCTCACATGCTAATACCAATATGGCATGGATTCTTTAGATACAAATGTTTTCGAGTGTTTAATCGAAAAAGCATCATTATAAAAATGATAATTTGATTCTATTACATATTCAAATTGGCTTCTTACAATGTGTTTAATATTACAATATGAACACACTAGTTTGTGTATTTAAATGTTAATGTCGCCGAAACTACGTATTAAAATAAGTTTTAGTTTCAAACTGAACGGTCATTATGTCAGGCTTAACCACATGGTATCGAACTAATTTTTATCACATCACATGTTAGGTATTGCTTTACTTACTTTTTCAATCTTGGTTATGTTTAAGATTTTGCGCATAATTTCAATATTTTTGTCAAATTTCCATGAATCATTAGGCAAATTAAATATGTTAGTGGGTCAACGGCATACCGTACGTGAATCGGGCGTAATTAATGGAGTATCAAAGGAACTTATTATTGCTTTTTCAAGATATTAACTTGTAGATTACATTTATATTTGAAGCTCACACTTGCAAATCATATACAGTATAGTACTAATACAAAATCTAATTGACATAATTAAGCTTCTTCTCCAGCCCCTTTCTTAAGTATGACGTTCTTTGTTTGTAGTTTAAACACCAACAGATCTGTTTCATTCTATTATTTTTCTGCGATTTTGTTAAAATGATACTAATAAATAACCAAGCTAGCTAACTTAGCTAAGAAACTTCTATACCACTCCACTTGCTCTGTCGACCAGTTATAATTGTGTCCGACCCATTTCCAAAGTTTATACTATTTATCTATAGCCCCTTTATCTATTCATATACTGTACTTCTCAACCGTTGGTGGTGTTATACCATGGCATTCACATACATGATATATTATGCACTACTAAATAAATTAAAAAATTCACTAAAAAAACATTGTTAATGTTATAGCATATGGTTTTCAGAAATATGGATCACAATTCACAACCTTAGATCTCGTGATCATATAAAAAAGAAAAGAATATGGAGCAGAAAAGAAACTGGATCAGATCTGTAGGTAGTAGCAATATACTACTAACTTATAAGAGGTTTTTGGGATTATCATCGATGACAAGACCATACTGTATTTTATTTATTAAAATTGACCATTTTTTCGTCTATTCATGAACTATATCATACACGATGTGAAAGGTTAGACTTAGGTATGGGTAAGAGTTAATGAAATGTTCTCATAAGGTGAGGAGTATTTGTTGTCTGGGTGTGAAGCTTTAGGAACATTTACAAGTTAGATGTTTAATTGTTAGCTGAAGACCGAAGTTGTGTGACATTTGTAGGGTCCATTTTGTCCCAACCACATAATCTAAAAAACCTTTTAATGATTTTTTTGTAGGAGATCTATGGAAGGTGCCATTTTTTTGCAACTAGTTCATTAAATATATGTAGGAAATATCAAATATGTATGTTGTCGTGGTCGTCTGGCTAAAATAATTTTTCATTCAAATCTTGTTGCTTCGCAGACGTGTATGTACTAAGCTATTTGATTGTTCTGATTTGGTCTTCTTACTTCTTCATGTACGTGTAACATAAAACAGGAACATGTTAAATAGTCTCCTTCTTCGCGTCGATGTATATGTACGTCGACAACGACAAGTCTAATGTTCAATTGCTAGCTGAATACACAATATAGATGTATAAATGTTAGCTAAATATATAAGATTTTTATACTCAAATGATTATTACTTTTGTAAATGGCCATCGAAAAAAATATACTCATTTACTTATTCTTCTTTTTGTTGTTGTTGTTGTTGTTAAAGTATATACTCAACTCATTTACTTATGAAACAGATTAAAAACAATGCTACATGATATATTATTAGTTATAAGCTCTAGTTGACTATCATCCAAATCAATTTAAATTAAACATGGACGACAAATGATAAGGTCAAACACCTTGGACTTCACGTGATGTTCCTTATATATTTGACAAATATGTCGACGAAATTTATGGCAATATCACCTTGAATTGAAAGTGTCGTTACAAAAAGTCATTATCGTAGACAAATTTGGTCCGTTTGTGTGGCTTCGACTCTATCGACCGTTGCTATGTCCCCTCTCAATCACAACAATCGATCATTCAATTTGGTCCAACAGCTTTGGTTTGGTTCAATGTCTTTCGTAAGAATAATGTCGAATCTCATGTTGCATGATGGGGTTGGTTTTCTTAATAGCTAGCTTTTACTTGTTGGGTGTTGTATTTATCTATAATATCACTATATAAATCAACATTAGAAATGTTAACTAGCACTGGTAAAGAATTATGATCAGATCTAATATTTTTTTAAAAAATATATAATTTGAACAAAGTCACATATATCTTCTTAAGTTCTTAGCTATAATAAAGTTATACATAGTGTTTTTTGTTAAACAAATGTTGATTGTATCGCATTTTAAGGTGAGCCACTCGAATATAATATCAAACTACACAAAGATGGCCTATATTATCTCAATGATAGACTAGCTATGAATCTTATGATATACTAATACATCAACTAATACAATTGTTATATTAGTTAAATGATTTCAGAGTGTGTTAATTAAAGCTCCCCCCATGTGCTTAATACCTTATTAGTTATTAATTACCTTCCACAATAACCTATTTTACGAATAATTAAGAGAACAAGTAGACCAATATATGCATGTACATAGCCAATTAGCCATATAGGTATATCAAGTTGCTATTAGAAGTTTAAAAACAGATACACAATAAACACATTACTCCTGTTCTTATATAGCCCAAATTCAATTATAAGTCTAATGAGAATAATATTATAAACACATAGAATATATATACGTCCACTACCTACAGTGGATGAATGTAAACACTTTATCAACAACCGAGATGATATATATGACCAAATCAGTAGTTTTTCTGGTTGCTAAGTCAAAATTCATAACAACCGAGATAAAACACTTTACTAAATTTATTCCTCGTTTCATCAGATTACTATTCGAAAGTTCGAAACCTATTCTAATAAAAGAGACGATTGATTATAGTGAAAGTACGCGCAACTTTTTTTTTTTTTTTTTTTTTTAATACTATAAAGTATAAGAAACTTTATTGCTTAATTCGCTACCTCCTTTTCATACACAAATCTCCTTTTGATAAAATATAAATACTTTTACATGTCCAAAAGATGATAAGCACTCGTGTGGTCGATATCTCATGTCCTGTTCTTTATAATTCGATTCTTAGTAGGTTCTAGGGTGGCTATAAAAGCCTCAACATTGTAGAAGCGTGCGTGCATACGGTGATGAAGGTTAAAGTGAGCTTCTCATTGTTTTATTCATAATTTTTGATTTTTGATATATATATTTTTTAAAAATGTTGGATATTGAGGTTCGCCAAATGTACTTTTTCAGGTCTGCGTTTTTCTTTTCCATATTAAATATTTTATTCGATATTTATAAAATTCTATGTATGTTTGCCATGATACAGATATACAAAAACGAGTTTAGTAATATTGTGGAATCACGTCAAAAGTAAAATTCAAAGTTAATTCGTATAAGGTCAAAGAAAAGATTTTCAAAAGAAGTGTTCAAATGCACTTCAACTGTTTCTAGATAAGGTTTTGAATAGTGATGATTATGATAGAGCACCACAATTATATTCTTTTGATATAAAAATGTACCGTATATCATGAATAAATATTATAAATGTTGAAGCAAGCCCACATATTCAATGCGGCAATATGCGGCTCATCAAACTCTAACGAGTAAAAGACCCTCCAACCTGAGACTCCACGCGCAACATTGAGTTATGACTTAATGATCATCGGCTATGATGTTGTGGTCCAAACATAATGAGTCTGCTGAGGTTGGTTCACATTGTCTAAACTGGACCCTTTTTTGGTTCAACAACTACTTCAAGCAGTAAAGTATTATTTAAATACAGTTAGTTCAACCGGCCATGAAAAGATTTTTCCCTGATTGGACATTAGTGATTTACACGTTGTGGATTCCTCCCATATATGTATCTTCAACACTTTGACAAAAAATATGTATCTTCAACAATCTAAGCTTGACCTAGCTCCAATTCCTATATTTTTTCTAGGTACTCAATTCAAAATCTCGTTTGCTAATCTTATCATATATTCCAAATAGTTATCGTTTGATCAAGATGAGCAGCAAGTGTAAATGACCGTAAACAGCTTTATGTATGATTTAGTGTTAGCTACCGTATATTATTGCTAAAAGTACATAGTTATTGGGCCGTAAGAAGCCAACTGGACCAAAATAAATATCCATAGAAACAAATCCTAAAATAAGTCAAATCCATATCATTTGCTAAAATCTAAAAACAGTATCTTTTAATCTCGAAAGGACATTATATAAAGATGATGATGATGTTACAACACTTAAGGTCGTTTAGCTATATCAACCCACTAGTTTTTTCATATACATAAACTCATAAAAGCAATTTTGTATCAGACTTTTTTACTCATAAAGATACCTTTATTCTAATCATAAAAAGAAGAATTTCCAAAATTTTCAGGTATTTAAACCATTTATGCAACACCAACTTGTGTTGCTTAGTTATTTCCAGGTACACTTTTCATAATTTAATAAAAATAAAAATAAACAATTTTAAAAAAATCCAGGTCATTATCATGATTTGGGCCGGCCCAATATCTCTGAGTCGACTATATCTTCTCCACTCCCTTTATAACTAATCTTCAACTAAACCTTTCTCTCTCTCCACCTAACCTTTTCACCCAAAATTTTCCACTTAATTACCAAAAAAAACCAGCCATTGATCGTAAAACCTTTCCTCCACCGCACACCCCCTCGCCAGGGGTAGTGCGTCGTCTCCACGCGCCTCCTTCTTCTTCTACTTCTCTCTTGAAACAGCACTCTTGGTCTCCGGATCTGATCCGGGAAGAAGCTTGGTCAAAACGCCAAGATGTCTCCCGCCGCCACCGTTACCTTCGCCGGGGAAAGAGCTTGACCGACGAAGATCTCGACGAGCTCAAAGCGAGTTTCGAACTCGGATTCGGGTTCGGATCTCCGGAGATCGCGGATCGGAGACTTTCTGACACGCTTCCCGCGCTGGAACTCTACTTCGCCGTTCAGAAAAGCTACAACGACGCCGTTTCTAACAAATCCACCACGTCGTCTTCTTCACTCTCATCCGACGGAGATACCAGTCCTCACAACTCCGTTTACCGAAACAGTACGTATAATATAAACCTATACACACACAACATATACATATATATACAACACAATTGACTGATAATAAATATCAATTTGAATAGGCGATGATCCGCAGACGGTGAAGACGAAGCTGAAGCAGTGGGCGAGAGTGGTGGCGTGCACCGTGAACCAATCGCCTCCGAGATGAGAATTATTTACAACGGCGTTAAATTGAAGCGTCTGTTAAACGTGGTGGGGATAAAGGTTAAATCTGGAACGGGATACGTAAATTGAAACGGCCAAACAAGTCGGTGGAGTTCAGTCAGCATTGTAATATTATTTATTATCACTAACACTATATAGTAGTATATAATTATGTTTGGGACACAACTTGTTTATATAGATTACATTATTGTTTAATGTATATTGTTGCATGATTTGATTTGATTTGATATATACAACAGAACTCCATTTGCAAAAGTATATTCTTAGATTCTGTTAGTCTTGACTTTTGTCAGGCATGGGCGTGCACGCTGGTGGCTTCTCTTATATAGTACATGTGTAATGTGTTAAATAAAGCTTAAATGATTAAATAAAATAAATTTACGTGATTTTTGTGTATATTGATTATTTGATTTTGATATGAATACTAACTGATGTAGTTATGTAAATACTTCTTCCAATAACAAACCCTCTTCATCATCTTCGACATTGGTATGGTTCAATGTTGGCATGTTAAAGATGGTTACAAAAATACAGTACTTTCTCAATTAGTTTTTATTAAAAAATATACATATACAATTTCATGAAACTTTTTTTTTATTTTACATTCTCTTCCTCTTAAGTTAAATTTCAAAAAGTCTTTTAACTTTAATCCTCTATATATTAATTCAGATATATTGTTGCCGTAGGAAGAGCTTTAGCTTATTTGTCTTTCTCTTGCTTGTATATTATTTACATAAACTTACCATTAGTTTAGTTAAATTCAAATTATAATTTAAATATACCTAGAAATAAGATTTTCTTTTAATATTTAGAAACTATATGTATCCAAAAATCGTAATTTAAAAATATTTTGTAAGAAACCACATATTCTTTTTTATTTATCATTATTTTTTCTAATATTAAAAAAAACTAAAAATTTAAATGGACTAATTGAAAATATTAAATCTTAAAGATTTTAAATTTGCATTCGCAAATCTCCCCACTCTCCTATCGAAAATCCTAATGTTCAAAACATATAAAATTTGAAAAGTAATATATGTTAGGATTTAATCATAATCATAATCATAATCATAATCTCAAACATATTAAGATTATAAATGAGTTTTGACATAACAGCCATAAATTCGAAAACTATTGATGCTTATAAATAAATTCAAAATAAAGATGACATTCATTAGAGTATCATTTGTTTAAAAACAGATATATTCAGATTTTGGAATTTAATTATATTTTTACTATGTTTTTTTTTACCACAATGTAGCAAGTTTCACCCACAAAAGTTTTATGTCCGCTCTTGATACCAAATTTTACCATGATAATTTAATTTAAATCAATTTTCCCGCATATAATATGGATTTTTTAACTAGTAAGTTATTATTATCCACGTATTACTAATATGATCTTGCTATACATTAGGGACAATGAATCTACACTTGTAATCTATATAACAAGTTGATTTTGTGCCCAAGAGACCACCTCAAATAAGAAACACACGACATGATAAAAACTTTATTGATATAACAAGTTGATTATAAATCTTAATCATGATAAATATTTTATCAAAAAAAAAATCTCGTGTAGTTATGGGCCTTTACTATTAGGCCCATCTGACCCATTTCGTTACCGCTTTTTACTTTTTAGTATGAAAGCAAAGAATGGAAAGCAGAAACGTTAGATTTTTCTCTCGACGCGCAAATTGAAAGAGTTTTAGCTTCATCGATCGATCTGTTGGATTCATTGCTGATATGGTTCGTTCGTACCTTTGATTGCTGCTTTTTCTCTTTCTTTTATGTGTAGCGATTAGGATCTATAGTTAACAACAATTTTGCATTATCGGTTATATAAGATCTGATTTAGAAGCAGGGATATTTTTTTTTGGAATCATCGAATATTAGAATGAAGAAATTAGGGTTCTATGATTGAAGGTTTTAGGCGAAAAAATTGATCATGAGAAACCCTTGTCGTGTTAAGAGCTGAGATTTTGTTTTTAGTAATTTGAGCTCTGCCTTGTGCTGTTGGTATGTTTATAAGAAACAATTCGAGATTTAACATGATATTTTTGAATTTGGTGTTGTTACTGTAGTCGAGTTTGTACAGAGGTGTTTCGAGGAAAGAGAAACCGAGACGCCATCATGGGTTGACAACGCAGAAGAGGCAAGAGATTAAGGAAGCTTTTGAGCTGTTTGATACTGATGGGTCTGGCACCATTGATGCTAAGGAGCTTAATGTTGCTATGAGGTAATCTTTGAGCTTGTATGTTTTCTCTTCGTTTTTAGAAAGGTTTTGGTTTTTATGTGATTTTTTTTTTGGGAATTGATTCTTGAATTTACAATGTTTGATAGGGCGCTTGGTTTTGAAATGACTGAAGAGGTATTATTATTATTATTATTATCGGTTTTTCGCTAAGAAAGATTCATTGTTTATTTCTGATTCTTATACATACCTGGATGTGTTGGTTTTTTTGAAGCAAATCAACAAAATGATAGCTGATGTGGACAAAGATGGAAGTGGAGCCATTGATTTTGATGAGTTTGTTCATATGATGACTGCCAAGATTGGTGAAAGAGACACAAAAGAAGAGCTCACCAAAGCATTCCAAATCATTGATGTTGACAAAAATGTATATTTACTCTTTAGTTTATGTATTTCATTCGAGAAAATACAGTCTTAATTTCTCTAGATATTTGACCTACTACTTTTCCTTCGAAATTTCAGGGAAAGATATCTGCTGATGATATTAAGCGCATGGCAAAGGACTTGGGTGAGAATTTCACTGATGCTGAGATCAGAGAAATGGTTGAAGAAGCAGATCGAGACCGTAAGTTTCCTCACCTTTTTTTTTGTTCTTTTCTCTTTCGCTAAGCTTGGTTTGAGTAAGAAATATATGATCCATTACATAACTCAAAAACTGCAGATGATGGTGAAGTTAACATGGATGAGTTCATGAGGATGATGAGAAGAACAACTTATGGTGGTAACTAGAAAGGTCGTTGTTTTTAACAATATTGATAAGCTCTGAGGCCTATATGTTATCTGTAATATTACGGAAGATATATATTTTCAATTTTTATCTATAGCAGCTTATTTCATGGCAAGTCTTGGTCTGTCTTTGTATCATTGTAAGATAAACTGATGATGTATGAGCTGATGAGTCACTGTGAAAACTTTAGGAGCGCGCATTGGTTACTTGACAAGTTCTGATGAACCTGTATGCCCATATAATTTGCCATTGACTATATAATGAATTTCACTCAAGTAAAACATAAAATATTAATTCAATAAGTGTAACTATTTTGAAGAAGATAAGAAAATGTTGACAACAGATACATTGGAGCCGCGAATTGGGTATTCTACACCGAAAACCTCACGGCAATATTTTACCATCATCATACCAAAGTCCCCATATAAAGAACCCCAAACGAGTAAAGAAGAGACAAAATCTAATTTATCTAACGAGAACAAAAAAGAAAAATAAAAGCTAATAGAAGTATGGGAAAATTGATTTATAAAAAATCCAGATCTTCTTATGAAGCCAAAGCTGGTTGGGTTATTGGAAAAAGTTTACATATCTGAACAGACCTGGATGGGGAAGAATCATCAAATTGAGGGGGAAGTGTTGGTGGTGGAGGAAGCAGAGGCGTTGCTGTTACCAGTCTGCTTAGCCACATAGATCTGCTTGACCTTTGGGTTGTTCGGAAAACCTCTCTCTCTTGCCATGGGTTGGTTTCTGCCATGGAAGCCTGACCTCCGGTTGTGCTGGTGTTGTTGATGGTGGTGGCTAGACCCACCACCATGCTGAGACGGCGTGTTCTTCTCCTGAGAAGATTGTTGTTGTTGTGGTGGTGGTGGCTTGAAGCCAGGACCAGTTGGATTTTGAGTGTTGTTACTGTTGGGATCAGACAAGGTGGTGGTGACCTTTGGAGGTGGAGCACAAGAAGTGGAACTGTAAGCATTTGAGGACTCCACCATTGCATCTGCCGTTGTGGATGCTTGCATGTTTGGATATCTATTAGGAGGAGGAGGAAGCATGTTGTTGTTAAACTGAGGTGATGGAAGATTGGAGCCATCTGCTGCTTCCTGCTGTTTCTGCATTTGCATTGTTGGAGGACCCGAAAATGGCATGTAAGGCCACCGTGCTCGGACAGGCATCTCCTGAGAAGAAGACTGAGCACACCATGAAAATTAATATGAAGTCACTGGATTCTGATACTACTTAGCATTGTTGGAAATCATAATGATGGGATCAAATACCTGGAAAGACGATGGGTCAAACATTGGCATAGGGAGGTGCTGAAGAGACGCAGGCACAATGTTACATTGCATGGAGGCCACATTTGGATTGTTGACATCACCATCTCCTCCAACCGTAGAAGAAGACACGATTGGGTTGTGTTTCCAATCTGGTTGTTTTCCAGATGGGATGTAAGTTGTGCCCATGAAACTCAACCCGCCAAACTGTCCAACAGGTGCAAAGTGGTTATAAACGAACATGTGAGGAGGGCCCTGAACGCCAGGAATAGTACCGGGTGGGGTTAGGAAAGGACCCGTGAAACCAGCAGGAGGAGCATAGAATGAATCTACTCCAGAATGACCCTGCTGCTGCCAGGTCGTAGGTGGACAAGAAACTGTTCCTGGACCTTTCTGGGACTGTGATTGGTTTGCTCCTGCGTCGTGGTGCGGGCCAAAAGCATAGATGGGTCCTCTTAACATGGGGTTCACATCAAAGAAAGGGTAATGAGGAGGGCCTGGAGGGAAGTGAGTGATCATTTGGTTAGAGTTGTGTGGACTTGGTACTGGTGGCCACAGAGAGATAGGGGTGTCCACTGAAAGATCTGCAGGGAGAGAAACAATGAGAGACTCTTCAGCTTTTGATAGACTAGGCTCTCCACCAACAGTACCTGTCAGAGCGAAAGAAATTACTTTAGACAACAAATAACCATTTGGGAATATGCATAAACCCGACAGAAAGCAAATATTACCACTTGCTGACCCATCGTCTAACTCTGTTCCTCCGTAAATTTTGGTTTCAGCAGGTAATACAGGGCCAGAACTCGAGGCATTCCCACCGGTTTCATCATTAGTTATGGCTGCAACAGCAATAGCTGAAGCAGCGGCTTCGGCTTCTGCTTCACAAATCTCCATGCGAGTGGATGATGGATTGCAATGTTTATTATCTTTTTCAAAATATAAAGAGCTATCGTTCTCCGTACGCCCACCACAGGGAGGGATAACAGTGGAAGATGTTACTGCACCTGATAGAGAAGAAAAGATGCATCATTTAAATGCAAAGGCGAATCACTTCAAAAGTGAAAATCGAGGTGTTCTGGCCAGCAACTCACCAAATTGAATTTTGCCCTCGGCAAGCAATGAATTTACTGGAATTGTGCTGCTTGAAAAAGTACTGTTCTTTGGCACAACAGATACTGGTGCCGGATTCGGCTCGCTAATTCGGTTGGCACCATTTTCAACAGAAACACATGAAAGAAGAGATACGGGTTTCATTGCTTCATCAAGCTGACTCTGGGTAAGGGCCATAACCTACACGGTAATATCAAAAGGCTTCAGAAACTTGCATAGGCGTAATCCGTGAGAAAGAGTCAAAAACTGTTTAGATTTTTATCTACTATGACACTAAGCTGAGGGTTTGAGACAGAGGTTGCCGCAGATAAAAATCTAACTTTCTTTTGTTACAAAATCCTTACTCCTCATGTTTTCAGTAAACCATTTTATCAATTCATATAGAAACATTTACTTTTGTTGGATGCAGTTTCCAATTTTGCAGGAACATGAACCCAAGTCAAAACAAGTTAGCGAAACCTTGAGCAATATATACTCACCGGCTGATAGGAGAGTTGGTTACCCCAAGTCCCCACAGATGTATGACTATTATCCAGCACCTTTTTGTTGCTGAATACTAAACCTGACGCTGGATTCTGATCATTTTTGGGTATAACTGGATGAGCACTACTTGCCTGAGTGGACCTGCAAAATGAATTTGAAGGTAAAAAACATAATCATAGGGAACTATCACAGCAAATAAAAAAAAAGCATTTCAGTTGATCAAATAGAGGAATGTACTTGTTGCTCCCAAATTTTTCATCAGCATGGGAATCTGTTTTAGGGGAAGGTGTGCCAATTGGTGCTAACAGCTGTCTGTTGGAGACAGGATTAAATTGCTTATTGCTTGTAACTCGGCTGGCTGGTGGACTTCTGTTGGACCTGGCTGCAGTAGTACTAGTCTGGAAAGTTGAACGAGGTTTTCGGGATGCCTGCAAGAAAACAACTTCACTTTTAGTGAGAACTACCTCAGACATCGTAACAATTCACAAGTAGAATACTATGAGTTTTTAGAATGCATCAGAACCTTGGATGCCTGAGACTTTTCCTTGATTTCCTTTTCTCTCTGTTCACGGCGATCATTAAGCATTTGCCTTTTTGATCTTACCTCAATAAAATCATCATCGTCACTAGGACCTTCAATGCCATGTTGCTCAAAGACGCGAACAATTCCACTCTGCAATGGTGCATCAATTTCCTTTTCAGAAATCATATTTCTTTTTAGGTTTGCTTGTCCAGAATTTGGACTGAGTGGATTCTTCACGACAGCATCTTTCCCAAGTCTATTCTCATATGAACCCCCAGTTATTGTTTTCTGCATAGCATTTAAACCAGACACTGAGCTATCCAAGGCTTGTTTCTGGAACTTGTTGGACACAACATATTTTCTACTCCCGCTTTTTGTGGAATTGTGTGCCCTTCCATTGCCATTTCGATTATCCTCAGAAGATGGCCAATTTGATTCCCGAACTCTAAATTCAACCCTCTGACGCCGATATCTTCTATTACCACCAGAATCTACCCGAGAAACCTCAGCAGTACCTGATGAGCGCAAGCCAGAATTTCTAACTGCAGTAGTGTCAGACTGAACTTGGTATCCTGATTGTCTTTCAACAAAATTTGATTTTCCATGACTCATCTTTCGAGAAGGTAATTGCGACTTACCAGACAACTCTGGTTGCTTTTGAGGTAACACAGCAGCCTCAATGCTCGCTCCTGCTGGAGATATATTAGAATTCCTCTGTGTGCCACCATCAGAAACATTCGTCGGTCTTCTAAGAACACTAAGCTGAGGGTTTGAGACAGAGGTTGCCGCATTTCTAGCAATCAGGTTACCCGAATTTCCTTGACCAGGCTGAACAGTCGCCAAGGATCCAGGATTCTGATTCAAAGCATAAGTTGATAAACCATTCCCTTGTATGACTGAATGATGTGGTGGTGGCAGCACCCCTTGGGATATTGGGGATGTATATCGTAATTGACCAAACTGAATGATAGGAGACTGGGGCTGTTGGATATGGGTAAGCGAGGAACCAAATTGGGGATGAAGAGGAAGTGGCATTTGGATGGAACCAATCTGTATGGCAGGGAAAGGAGACGGTATCAGCGAGGGACCAGAAAACAAACCAAACTGAAACTTAACAGGCTCCTCCATCTGTGCTGATGTAGTAGATACAGGAGGAATAGCTGTCTGAAGAGATGATGGATGCAGACTAGTGCTGTGAGGTGGTATGACAGGATGAGTAGAAACGGTAGAGTTACTCGTGGAGCCTACATTATTGGCCACCTCAAATGACTGCCGACCATTGTTTTGGTGAATTGGCAAGTTCTGCATCATGGTTTCAGCACCCTGGAAGTTCCTAGAGACATTATGCATGCTCAACGGATCAGAAACTTCAACAGGTTGGGCGGCTTGTTCACCACGGCTTTTCTCAATAGAAGGTCTTTCATTATCTAAAGAATCGACACTGTGCTGAGTAAGTGGAAATGTAGTTTCGGAGTTCTGTTGACATTTTTCAAAGTCATCGCTGGGTATTTCCACCTCCACTCCTTCATTAAAGCCTAAGACTAGATTAGAGTCCTTATCCTCGAGATGCATTTCTTCTAACTCTTCAACGAGATCTATGTTCTCATCTACCCCGGGTATTTTATCCTCCTCCTGGTATCCATCTTCATCTTCATCGTATTCTTCTTGCTCCTGTAACCGTTCATTACTATCAAGAGTCCACTCTTCATTATCCCAACAAGACACAGAGCCTGTAGCAATCATCAAACTATCCTTAGCAGTGTCACTAGAGATATTTGGTGCTCCCCTCTTCTCTAGTAAACCAGTATCTTCTCCCTTTCTGGAAGTAGCTAAGACAGATGCATCTGCTGATTCATCCAAATCATCATGAGAGAGGTGCACGGGGGAATCAGGTGGGCTAGTAACGGAAAGTGAAGACTGTGAGTCACATCTTCCAGTCAGCTTGCTATCAAACTGATGATGTTCATCAATACCACTTCGGGGAAGCACATGATGATCTTGAAGATCCCCAATATAACTGGCTAGAACGGTCGAATTAGTCCTACCTGTATGGTTATAATTAATCCCTCCAACAGAAGTTGAGGGACCAGGATGCTCACCCTCACCACTTCTAAAGGACGGCTTCTGCCTAGACTCCTGGGGAGGGGGAAGAACACGTGGCTGCCTTACTGAATACCTTGGTCTTCCAAAAGGGTAATAGTCATCTCCCTCCGGATTCTGATACAACTTTTCAGGATAAGTAGGGTATGGACCATGGCGTGCACGGCCATGGTTTTGTCCCCACCCATGTTCACCATATTGCTCTCCAAAACTTTCACGAGATTCCGATTCCATCCCATAATTCCTAGCATGGTTCCTTCCATCTCCAGGAATTCTCCAACTCTGATCAATTGAATGCTCTGGGAATCCTGGTTTGAAGTACGAAGGGGCACTGAGATATCCAGTTGTACCAAAGAACTCTTCCTGTGGGCTATGTGGAACATTCTCCATATTTTGTGGAACGAATCTCGAATTGCTTCCACTCTCAATATCTTCCTTTCTCCAAGTAGGCTTTTGTCTATCAGGGAACCCAAAAGAGCCGTCTCTAGAAAATTGAGATGCGGCATTGTTCTCAAAAGATCTAATGGGGACTGGTAAATCTGAAGTTGATGACGTAGTAATTCTATCCACCATTCTTTCACTGTCTTCCCAGTCAACAACATCTGCAGACTCTTTTTCTTTAACAATATCTAAGAATTTATCCTCTGAAACGGTTGAAGAACTGCTGCAACCTTTGGCAGCTTCGGCCTGTCTCCTGGATATTTTTTCTTCCAACTCTAGAAGCTTTTGCTTAGCAGCCTGCTTCCTCCTTTCTTCCTCCATGAGCAACCTATGTTTCTCCTCTTCTTTTGACTTTCTCAACTCTTCTGCCCTCCTTGCAGCCTCTATTCTCTCCTGCTCGTTTCTGAAAGCAGCTTCTCTAGCCTCTTCTTCTAATCTTCTTTGCTGCTCATCTTGTTCGCGAGCCTGCCGCAATTTCTCTTCTTCTTCGGTTCGAGCTAGTTCTATCACCCTTTCCTGTTCCTCAATGATCCGCCGGCGTTCCTCTTCCTGCACTTTTTGAACTCGTTCAAGTTCAGCCTCAAATGACTCCCTGACAGGATCATGAAACTCTGTTTGCTTTAAAGCCTCTTTCCTCTTCTTAGCAACACCAAGTACTGGGAATGGATCATGCACATCAAATCCAGAGTCACCAAAGTCTTTTATGAAAGGATCTTCCACATGAGGTTTGTCACTTTTGAAGAAGGGACGATTATCCCTGCAAGAAATTAATATTGAAACATCAATTAGGAAAATCTTGTCACAAGAAGAAGTAAGCAGATATATAGAAGCACAGCCATACTGGTTGAGTTTGTTCCGTACCTATTCTGATGTTCCATTCCATACCCGTCCCGGTTAAATGTTCCTCTGTTGCTGTAGCTATCCATATTATTATTCCATGGCTGTCTTCCTCCATGCTGATATGGAGCCTCTCTAGCTCCAGTATTATTCCAAACATTTTCCCTTGAAGATGACGAGACGTAGTTACTTTTCTTAGCAGCTTCTCTGCCCCTACTAGACGGCCTTGCTCCATATATATTTTTATTATTATTTGCACCTTCATTTTGGAGTGGTGCGGAGACTCTCCAAGCGTTGGCCTCTCTTCCTCCTCCACTAACAGGTCTTACTTGAGTCAAAGAGGACTTCACAGTTTCATTTTCACGCTGTCCTGGTTTGTCAAAAGGATTAGGTGTAGCATGCTTTTGGGGCAGGACATGATTCCTCGGAAGATCAAAACCCCTATCCCAAAATGGTTCATTCTTTGAGTAGCCATGATCTCTGTCCCGATCTCTTAAGCCATGACTAGTGTCACGCTCATCATCAGCCCAATCAGAGCGTGGTGCCAAACGAACAAGAGGCAGTGGCCCTGAGAAATATTCTTTTTTCCTCACTTGTTCAGATGAATGTAATCCATCTGAGAAACTAGGACTCTCGCTGAGCTCATTACCGAGCCGGCTACGCCCAGACTGGTTTTGAGGCCTCATATCTACAAGTGAACTGCCACTACCAGAGACAGCTCTCGGCTCTTTTGAAAAATCTTCGCCTGTACCTTGCTTCTGTTTCTGATTTACACCCTCCTTCTGTTTCTGCCCAGATACAGAAGCTGAAGGCAGAGAAGCCTTAAGGGACGGAAAATCTTCACCCCTCAAAGTTGCAACTTTCTCAACATGATGAAAAGCTCGTTCCATAGGTTCAGCTGCACCAACACGAGAAGCAAGGGACCCATTACTCCCCCTGGTAACACCTTCAGCAGTATGGTTGGCAGTATCACCATCAGCAGCTGTAGCGGCAGGCTTACTCCATCCGATACCAGATGAAGCAGGTCTGGTTCCAGTCCCAGTGATTCCTCCACCAGAATGAAAGCTCGAACCAGATGAATCAACTCGCTCATGCTCCTTACGGAGTGAAGGAAGGTTCAAGGGGGGTGGTACAGATAGCTTCGGCCCAGCATTCTGCGAGCTTCTTGGTCGTGAAAGGACAACCATACTTCCTCCTCCTCCTCCTCCAACTCCACCACCGCCATAGCCACCACCTCCTCCTCCTCTCCCTCGGTTCGCCCCATAACCTCCAGATTGATTATACTGATGATGAGATTGATAGCCATAAGACTTATTCAGATTCACAGACGCGTACTTGTTTCCATCTCCATGATTAGCCATATCCCGCTTCCGCCGATCACTGAACATCGCCAACGCATCAAACCCTAAAACCTAGATCTGGTTCTCTCCCAGTCAAATTCGTCCGCAGTCTTATTGCCTCAGATCTACTTCAGTGACGAATTGATCAAAAATTGGAAAAATCAATCGAAGAATCTCTCTCTCTCTCTCTCCCCCTGAATCAAAAAACACCAAAACCAAAACAATCAATTCCCAGATTCGATCCTTTGAGATAAACCAGAGAGCTCAAAGGGTTGAAGCATAGATAAATCAAAAGTGATGGAAATCGACGAATTAGGGTTTCGTTTTCCCTTTTCAAAATCAGCTCGAAATGGACCCCTCGTGTGTAGGAAGGCCGCGCAATATTTACCTTCGGCGGTGGTGGGCGTATGATAACGACGACGGTGGCTAAAGTGCGCTGATGTCAGACGACGAAGCGCGAGGGAACGAATCGTCGGAAAAAAAAAGGAAAGCCCTACCCCTACTCACTGCCTCTTTGTCGGAGTTTAATAAAAATCAAAATTAAAAAAAAAAAAAAAAGTTATACAAATCAAACAAACAAACAAAAAAAAAAAACAAAGCTGAGGCACGAGAGATAAACCAGGACAAGCTTTACTCTTTTTATGTTTTTGACCTCGTATTAACTAATCATCTCTTTACTAGCCCATGATTAGCAGTTTGATCAGATTAACCCCTTGCTCTGCTTTTTTTAGTTACATGGCATGCTACTTTCGTTTATTAACGATTAATGATTAGGTTCTTCTGCAAACATGCAAAAACTTTGGAAGTACAAGAAACAAAAGTACATTAGTGTATTACAAATTTGTTAAACTTATGTTCACAAAAAAAAAACCCTAGCTTATACTCTCCCATCGATGATGAAATCTTCGTAGTGAATCTCTTCCATTATTGACTTTTGTTTTGGAGAATGCCCTTCCAGTGATCAATGACGGCTTGCGACTCGGACCGGATTTTAGGGTTACCATTCTTGGAGAGGAATAGAAGTGTAGAAAAGCCGTCGGTCTTGGTGATAAGCCGAGCGTTTAGAGGTAAGCTTCGTATCTGTCTAAGGATCCCAACGCATCGTATGGCTTCGGGAGAGACGATGTAAAACCCTTTGTCTCTTGCAACATGAGCGGCTCTTATCGCTGCGCTGATCAATTCTTCGAGTTCCTTCCTTCTTATCGTTCTCTTTTTTGTGCTTCTTCTCTTCACGTGATGATTGCTCACACATGGTGGTGGGAGATCATCGCAAACAACCATTGTTTTTAGAGTAAGGAAAACAAACGCAAAGTTAAGACTAAATCGTTGATTATAGAGAGAGAGAGAGAGAGAGAGAGAGAGAGAGAGAGAGAGAGAGAGAGAGAGAGAGAGAGAGAATAAGGAGACTTATGAAATAATGTTGGGAGATGAGACTACGAGTTGATTATATAGAGAAAAGTTTTCCAAATTTGAGATGGAATGTATCTAGGAAAAAGGAAATATAAGAAGAGTAGGGTTAAAGTATTTACAAAACAGATCCCTATACTTATATAAGAAGACTAGGGTTAACTTTTTAATTTTGTTGTGGTTTTTTTGACATCGCCACATATTTCCTTTTTCTTTAATATTAACTAAAACCAAATAAATGATTGTTTGAAAAAAAATTATGTTCTAATCGACCAATTATATGTGTTTGCGGGGCCAAGTTTAAACCCCCATATACTGTACCTTTGCGTTTCCGACGAAATGAAACCAGTGTCATCGTCCAATGTTAAGTCGCGTAATTGTGTGTTCAGAAGCAGAACAATGAAGCTTGAGATGTCGAAGAGGTGATTGATGCAGAGAAGAGGAAAACGTAAGTGAGATTTTTATTGCTTTTATTTATATAGTAATGGTTCTACTGTCGAAGAATATTTACAATTACAGAGGGAAGTGATTATTGTTCACTGCTTTTATCGAGGAAACTTAACAAAAACCCACTCACAATCCGGCGAGCTATTGGATTAGGAATTTGTCGGCACAAACGCCCGTCGATGTAAGCTACGATACCTGAAGCCACAAAATTCCCAATACCTGCTTTCCACATAAACTTCATTTTCTTCTTCTTCTGGTCATTCATTACCGGTACGATTGCACTACTGGAACCAGTGTCACTAGTCTCGGCATCTCCTTCTTCTTTCTTTGGCCTAAGACCTGTAATGGCCTTGGTGGCGTGCTGCTTCAATATACGAATTGCAAAGCTGACGAATAGATGTTCACACAATGTCATCAACGTTGGTCCGATCTTCCATTCCTGATCATATAGAAATACAAAAGCCACATGGCTCAGGGTCCATCAAAATCAAACTCAGAGAGCATACTGCTAATGGAATGGAATTATTGTCAACCAAACGCCCCCAAGTCAAATTTATGCTTATGCAGAGAAAAGGGATTTGAATAAACCTTGTCTCCATGGAGGCGGCGACGAGGACGAGAGCTTGAGGGATCTCCTTTGAGTAATCCCCTGCTTTCGAGAAACTCTTTTACACGGTCTATCATCTCATCTATGAGGGAATTGCTTGGTGGGAGGTTTTTCAGGAAAACCTGTAGGTGAACATGTTTGGTCAGTCACGGAAATATGAGGTTCATGATTTTTGGTTGGTATGAATATCTTTTAGATGAATTTATGATACCGTTTACGTCCTTTCTTGGAATTGCAAAGCAAATCTAAGTTAGAAAAATATATTTTTTGGCTATTGTTGCTTACCTGATCGTCAATGACTTTGACTCTGAGATACTCTTGTCTATACGTTGTATCCAACATAGCTTGAAGGTATCCTTCGATGTATAACTGCAAGGAGTTAATATGAGCATACACAACTAAACCTTGAAAGAATCTGCCACAACACAATTCTATGATATTGAAGAAATTAGTAGATGTGACCGGAAGCTTATTTTTCCTAGGTTTTACACGATAAGGAAGTCGTGACATCCCTCTGTTACATAGAGAAAAACTCAGAGGGATGTCAGAATTTAAAAGCTCTATGCGTCAGAATTTAAAAGCTCTATGCGCTACTCTAATGAAAATATTTAATTTGAAAGTACAAGACGCGGCAGGAAATATCACCTCATCAATACCGGGATTACGATCAAGCTTAATTGTTCTATCAGGTCCACCTTCCATCAAAGCTGTTCCTATCACCGAAGGTTCCATCGCCAATTTAAGGATTCCATGGTGGAAACCGCTAACCTGGCAGAAGAGAGAAAATATATATATATATTCTTAAAACCATTGTGGTAATGAAATTTCAGCCTAACAGATCATAAGTAGATAGATGAGTCCTCACCAGTCCGTCAACACCTTTCATTTCTGCACCTCTCAGAACAGAGTCAGAGATTTCAGTGAGAGCAGCAAAGATGACATTGGATCCAGCTGTTCTTAGCTGCAATGGTATGTGCATAAGAGGTTGAATGAAAAAACTAGGAAATTCACGAGTGATATACAATACGGTACTTACAGTTTTCCCAAGATCGCCAAAGTAACGTCTTGTCCCTGACAATCCTTTGTTGTCAATAAATTTGCTGAGGAGTTTGAAGGTGCCTACAACAGATATAAGCAAATTATAATCCCAACTCAACTGGGATTTGATCCATATAGAATAATATTCATCGCTTACCCACTGTCAGACCAGGGACATTGACCAAGCCTCGAGAAGGATCAAAAAAGGCATCAAGAGATGATGATGCAAAATCATCGAACATGGATGCAAAAGCTGGCGGAAGCAACGGACTGCCCTTTGCAATGTAGATTGCTCTCATTGCATACCTAGGAAGCAATTATGCAAGTTAATAATATCTAAAAACAGAAAATAGCTTACTTGGAACTTTAGCATAAAAGCAAAAGATGGTACCATGAGTAATGTTTTACACATCGGAGAAGCAGTTCACGCACTGTTATCAAAGCATGAGTGACCAGTACACCATTTAGCTCTACAACCATATTTTTAATCTCTGGAACCTACAGAAAACGAAGTACCGGACAAGCATATTAGCTCATAATAAATGATGTGCATTTATATGCAAAACAGC
Organism: Camelina laxa; assembly: GCA_024034495.1. NCBI lineage: Eukaryota > Viridiplantae > Streptophyta > Magnoliopsida > Brassicales > Brassicaceae > Camelina > Camelina laxa. Next base: position 11,557,592 of record CM043882.1, on the reverse strand, counting down.
AAAATTAAGGAAATGAAAGGAAATTCTGATTCCCATACCTTAACCACACTATGCAGCAATGACCTCAGAGTCTCTTGAGATGAATTATAGCTCGAATATGAACTCCCAGGAAGAAAATTGGCAGTAATCTAATTGAAAAGAAGAGAAATAGTAATTTACTAATTTAAACACAACAAAGAGTAGAATTTGAAATAGAAGGAAATTAGTGCAAATGATAGAGCAAACCTTAATTGGGTGAATTTCAAAATGATCAAAATAATATTGGCTACTTTGCGTATTTGTACTGAGAGATGATCTCCAAAATGCCACAATTCTCATTAAAGTCTCTTCATCTAGGTTCAAATTGACTGGCTGCATCATAAGACGTAAGAATATTATATCCAACAGCATAAGCAGGCATAGTTGCCAATAAAATCAATACATGAAGACTCAGAAGTTGACTCTCTCTTTTAAATATCTCTACTCATTATTTTAGACTGTGTGAGGAGAAAAGGGTACGGAGAATTTTGAGAAGAGTGACACAGTAACTGCCTGGTACCTGTAAGATTAGTGAGGAGTGCTTGACTTGTGTGACACTAGAACCACTTGATACTAGAACGAAAACAACTTTGAATAGACAATCATTTGCGTCACTTGACCTTGATTGATGCTGACGAAGCATGGCTGCAAAGGGTGCGCCTTCCCATTTGTAATCGACATTCAGAGCCTGAAGCATCCAGAGACAAAATTCCTGTCTTATTTCTACAACCAGAAAGCCAAGCCAACCTCTTGCACGTCATAAAAGAATACCTCTATACATAATTGGTTAAATTTCTGTTTGTCAGTGAACATGGAATGTAGACCAACATTGTCAAGTCTTGCCACTAGGATCGGAGAATAAGACATGACAGTTTTCTCCTCTGCATTCTACATAAATATTTAAACGCAAAATCAAGTCTAGGAGGCAAAAGAAATTTTGGGTTGATACAAACAAATGCAGGATATAATACAGATATGCTGGTGCAAAAGAGAGAAGTACAATAAAGACTTACTTGCTTCACTTTTTCAAGTAAGTGAATTCCTAAATGAGTTACTCGGAATTGAATTTTCGAACGAGAATGGAATACTGAGTCTCCTTTTAGGCTTTCTGAAACTTCACAAATGCGAATGACTCGAGTCAGACCATCTGCATAGACTTCATATCCAACCTTTACCATCGGTATGCTACTCAATTCCTCGTCGACTGTTTTATGGTCTTTGGTCTTCTTTTTCATCATTAAGTGTGAGGCTATGCTTCTGTGTTGAGTTGCCTTGAAAAGGGGTTTCCAAGGACGGACCTTATCTAAGCTGACTTCGCGCAGAGGTATCATGCCTGCAAAAATAAAGTTCCAGCCGGTCAATGTCAGATACTTATGAGTGCTCACTAGATTGGTAACATGGAATAAACTGTCGAATTTTGTTGTTACTAGTAGATCTAAAAGGTTGATGGTTTTTAGGCAGGAACATAGTGGGAAGCCAACTATTACCATCTACTATAACTACAAGCTTGTGAGGAAGGGTCATATCATCCCATGCATAATCAGCCCTACTTCTAGGTCCAAGTACTTCAATCTCAGGTGAATCCTGCGATTGTTAAGAAACAAGCCGTGAATGATGCACAGAAATTCAAAACCACAAATGTGTAGCGATGACAATCAGTAGAAGATGACCAACCTTTTGGTAGTACGTGAGAGATGCAGAATGCAAGAAATTCTCAATTCGATATGGTGGTGGAGTATTTGGTGGTTTTTGGAAGTGCACAGCAAGAGTTGAACCTTCTTCCGTCACATTAACAGATGCAAATTCAATTGCACCTCTGCCTGCTTCACCTGACTGCTTTCTAAACTTAAGGAAAAAACATCCAATTGAAGTGATGCATAATGGGCCTGACCAATTCCAGTTTGCTTTGTTCAACCGAAACTGAATGAATATCAACGGATTTGCATTGTCATATCCGTGTTTTCTGATAAAATTTTCGAACAGATTGAGTTCTTTCTTCTGGGTAGTTTCTTCCTGCAATAGTAAGGCTGCTCTCTGCTTACTTTTGATGGTAATTACGCCTACAGAGTCATCCTGCCCAGAAAGAAAGAGAAGTGATAGAAAGAAAAGTAAATAAATCATGTCCCTGATAAAAATATATAAATAAATAGGGACACAAAACAAACCTGAAAATAGCGTTGGCGGATGTTGATGGTCTCTTCTGATTCATTGATTACAAGATGTCTCGGAACAAAAGTCACAATCCGTGATGGAACAAGCATTTTACTTGAGATTGATCTAACTGACAACCCAAACCTTGTAATAAACTGAAACCCAGACTCATTTTTTGTTCCCAAACTAATTTCTGTAAGTCCTGATAAAGCATCCAGATCCAGCACTGCTTCAGTTGCCCCATGACCATCAGCCAATATGACACAAACCTTGCGAGATCTGGCCAAACAAGATGTGTATAATTTATTTTAAAAATATATAAGCGAAAATATATATTTACTGAGCACGGATAGCATACCTTAAAAACCACGACCCCTGTGACTTTGGGGGCAAAGACAATCCAAACTCAGGGGGGACAATGTGATCAAGTTTCTCCATATCTTCCCTGCATTGTTTACTTCAAATGTAAATAGCCATTACCAACTTTAAGGATTTTATATACTTGTAATGTACCTGGATAGAGGCTTTTTATCAGGAGGAAAGAAGAACAAGGTGCATTCTGAGTCGTTTTTAAGAATGTACGACGTGAAAACAGCTGCCTGCGCCAACCAGAAAGAGTTTTTATAAGAAAAGGCAACCAGGAAGGAAATAGATTTCAATATCAAAGCACGACCTCCAGTATGCCTCTTTTCCCTAGAGACAATCTCAAGGAAGCACAATATTTTCCACCCGAAAAATCAAGATCAACATCCAAACATTCTGCATTATTCTTCTGCTTCTGTAACTTCTTAACCCACTGACCACTATTGACTGGTTTGCAGCTCGCTTGGGAAGTAGTGAGCGTAACTCTAAAGTATATCATGTCAGGATTAGCATAGAAATCCATCGTTTTCCCACTCTGTACTGTTGCATGCTTGCCAATGTTGTGTCTCTCCATCGAGGTAGACTGATCTGCAAGCGAGAGTAAAAATGTAAAGGCAGAAATACAGGTCACCAAAAAGGACATACATTTCTGCAATTACCAGTCTCTGTCAAAAAAATGGCTGCTTCGGAGGACAAGAAGTTGGACACCTGCACGGTGGGCAAAAGAAAAATTTCCTTCTGCTCTCGCAATGCAATACATGCTTTCTGTTTCTCAAGCACATCAGAGGATGCATCAGGCCGTATCATCGGGACTTCCCTCCGAATGCAATGGATCAGAAAATGCACTTTACCAACACACTGACTTTCAGATGTGACAGAGCAATATGTAGTTGTCAAGGAGACCTTCACTGATTCGATAGATAATGCCCTTTTAACTCCATAACTTAATTTATCGAAAATTCCTGTTAGGCGTACTGCCTTGCCTCCTTCAAGCTCTTCTGACCATTCACTTGCCAGTGACTTCTCACCCTCAAGCAAAGTTTCCAAAGATTCAGGTCTAAACGACAGTGAGAAATTGCCTGCCATTTAGTTCGCGAAATCAGTAAGGATACCAGTAGGAAAATATTCACTGTGGTTGATCATCCCTGTACGATAAGAAAAACTACACTATTCATATTATCTCTATGACTAATGTAGAGAAGAAGTACAGGGACTTACAGTCATTATATACGAAAAAAAGACAAACAGATGAAAACCTAGTTGCATATGTTATCATGATGAGGGGCCATTTCAAACTTTCAAAGTTTCAAGTAGTGAATATTGTAAGAAAGTAAAAGCCTACTAGCCAAACGTACCAACAGCTAAGGATGTCAATGCCTTCTTCAAATCTCCTGATAAGCTTATGGCATTAAATGCTCCGACTGAATCATCGATTGAACCACCAGGCTTCAGAGGTACAGAAGCAAAATCGTCTCTTCTCTGTTTAGATCGTTGAAAACGTATCTCCATTGGAAGACTGGTTTCGTTATGAATCCTTGTCAAAGGAGAAACTGAGATTGATAAACCATCCTACGGGGTGTAACAAATGCAAAAGTTAAGGCAAAAGTTGCATCGTCAATCCCACTGGTCAATATTTGATGGTATTATAGAAAACCTTGAGAATCAGCTATGACATACCTCAAATCCCTTCTTAATATCAACAACAACGAAAGGTCCAGGATGACTCCTCGAATCTATAAAACATATATAAAATTCAGCAATAGCTGCAACATATGCTTATTCAGGTGGAAAATGCATGAACAGATTGAAGGTTTGAATTCAAAGTACCTAGAAGTGATACTATCCTTGTTCTCCAAGCTAGTGTTCTTGCTTCTAACAAAGAAACGTTGATGGTAGAGGTTAGGAACTTTCCAGAAGATAGCTGGACCGCAGCCACTGGAGAAGCTTCTGGTTGATTGTTCATCGAATGCCTTTGAAAGATATTATACATTAATAAGGATCTGTCACCTACTTTTATATGCAAATTAAATAGACAGTAGTGAACGTCTTTCTCCATTCTCAATTAATTCAAAGGATTATTCTTACTTTAGTACTTTTCTTGTGCACCTTATGGGTAACAAGAAGTATGCAATATACTAATCGGGAATATAGGAAATAAAACTATTTTAGCAATCTACTCAATAGAGTGCCAAAGACTGTCAGCATTCATCTCGAAGCATAAACACATGCATCTTCTTGTTGCAGAATAAAATAAGGTATTAAGGGACCACGAAGTTACCGAAGAAAAATCGAAGCAGTTTGCTTCCTACCAACTGTGGCAGTCTGTTTCTCATTGAAACGGCAAATAAGGTCAAGGCCAGAGAGGTTTTCTATCTGGAAAAGCCAAAAAATCATGGGTTCTTTATAGAAGAGGTGTATATCAAAGAAAAAAGTACGAAAACTATAAAAGTATTGAACAGAAATCAAGGATATGATAACCTTGCAACAATTGGAAAGAATAGAGGAGGTTTTCACAGAAAATGGACCAGCAAACTCCAGTTTTCCAAGCACAAATAGGAGCATATCCAAAGACAGCTCGGTTACAAATACCTCCAACTGCACATGCGAGGGAAAAATATGTAACGAGTACGAGTTATATAGCCCAAAGACTTCATGAATAATTAATTAAAAATCGTTACGTACCTTTCCAACTCTGCAATAAATATGGGTAGGTACTTTGTGCATAGAATTTCTAAGATCCTTAGTCTGAAAAGTTGAACGGTAGAAGACACTAACTTCAACTGGATGAATTAATTCTCGCCTATTCCACCAGAGCAATAGGAAGAAACAATAAAAAGTTGCTGGATGGAATTCTATATAAGCGAGGCATAATCAGGGAAAGCATACGCATCTTAATAACCCAGGGAAGAAAATTTCTTACCATTGGTTTGTTTGAGCGTCAAAGTACAGCACTAATATGTTTAATGTGCTCATAATCCTGACCTTAGAAGATAGCATTTGTACAGTGAGCTGAGTGATATTGATTGAACCACGAAAAAGGGGAAATCTGTCCCTTGTTTCTGAGAGTTCATGGACAATGGTCAGAGATACCCCATCGATTGTGATGGTAACAGAAGGGGGGAAAGAGTCCATCATAGATTGCGTTTCAGACTCATGGATCTCAGAGGAAACCGCAGGTGTAATATTCCGAGTCGCCAAACTTTCACTAAACACTTTAAACTTGAATGGACTTCCTGGCTTCCGAACAAATTCTGGAACACCATCAATAAATGCAACAGCTGAATCACTCTTCTTGTTGACAAGGTAAAATCTATCTTTGACCAATTTACGGTAGGTCTCCCAGTCAATGTCACCCTTATAATTTTCGGATTCACCAAAAGATGCTCGAAAGAGTGTTGGTGCATTGTCGTAAAGTCCAGAGACGTTCACAAGATCTGAGCTTGAATGATAGTTTAACCGTAATGGTTCTCCTTTATTGTTTTTAGCATACAAAGATGTCAAGGAAAACCATAAGGTAGATGAATTCCATCCTTGATGGCGGTGGTAGCTGACCTGCACATTGAATTCAAATTTTAGGGGATACCATCTCATTAAAAAGCAGGGTCAAGACAAAAAGGCAGCTGGCCTGATTTTATTCTGAAAACCAAAGAATGCTATTTACTTTCTCTGTTCTTGTTGTTCTAATATTGTACTGTACATACCCTGAAAAGAGCTCTTTCTCCGACAAGAGAATAATGAAGGGTACCACTCACAACACACTTGTCCCCCCTTTCTTCCACTGTGAAGAACATATGTTGGTTTGTATCTTGAATAGCAACAATGGCTCCTATACATATATCAATTTTTCATTAGAAGAAGAACCACAAGTTTTAAGAACGGCTAAAATATTAATATACCTACTTACCATCGGGAACTAAAGACTCAAAACTTCTTTCAGATTCGCTGTTAGACGAAGAAGGCCTTTCTAAAGAAGCACGTGTGCTTTCTCCTCCAGGTAACGCAGAAATCGATGAAAGCATAGAAAGTACCATCTGAAATAAAAGCACATAATAAGCCAGCAATCATAACTATTTGCAACTATAGTAAATGTGTACACATAAGGCGAATTTCGAAACCGTTTACATATGTGTTCCAAACATGATAACTATACCACAAAGAATGATACCTGCAATTCTGACAAAGAAATGATAATATCGAATCCCAGAACAGAACCACCGCCGACCCATGCCTGACTAAACTGGTGACCGGTATTTTCTCGCTTCGTAACAGACGCAGAGACACGTAGGTCTTCCAAAATATAGTTTTTGTAACGAGAGTGAAATTCTTCCTGTAAATTGCTGTTTGCAGGAAATTCTCTTTGAGAACCAAAATCTGCTGAAACACTTGTGCTACCACCTGAACTGATTACATCGTTTTCCTGAAATGATGTTTCAAGAGGAGCACCAGACAGAGAAGAAGAAGATTCACTAAATGCTGGAGAAGAAAATTGAGTGATATTTATGTCTCTTTGCACGCTCTCGAGAATCTTAGAAAGAACTGATAGCCGAGAAACCTCACAAAGGAACTTCTGTTCCCCGCCTGCCGAATCAAGGGAACTGTGGAGAGTGATCTCCAGAACAATTTCCCTTATACCTCCTGCAAAATAAAGCAATTATAATTTCTTCTTCCAAACGCCAATTATGAATTCATGTAGCAAAAATGTTGTACAAGTGGATAAAGATAGTACGACTTACCATATTCATCATCACAGACAAAACCCAGTGCAAACTGGGTGACATCTATAGAAGATGCTTCTACGGGGAACCAGTTTTCTTGTTGAGAGGGAATACTAATTTCACTGATACCTGAATTAGCTTCGAATTTCTCAAGAATTGGTACAGCATTCTGAATCACTGACACCTTACTCGAAATGAAATAAAGGTACGTGGAGTAACCATGAATTAACCCTATCAAGGCCTTTGGTTCAAGGACAACAAGACCACCCTGCCAGCAACATCACGAGTTACTTTACACACGATATAGAGCTACTTAATATATATAAAACTAGTAGTGTTTATTATTTACCTCAACAATACAGGAGAGTGACTGAAATTTTCTCCCAATAGATACCGATGCTACAAACTTACTTGACCGACGGATTTCCACCAAAACATTTTTTGTTGAGCCTCTAACTACAAGTAAGTCGGTCAATGCTAAAGTGATCTGTATCCAACGGGTCAAGTTGGATGGCAAAGAGATTGAAGCAGAGTCCAATGTGCTCGCTTCTCTCTGAACCTGAACATTGCTTCTAGAAGGTTCATTTGCTGTTGATGCATTTCCTGTAGAATCACCAGCCATACAACTGGCGGCCCCTAGTGCTGATGGACTTAAGCTATCCATAGACACACTCAATAGGCAACTAGAAAGACGTGCTTCAAACAAAATATCAGGTGACCTGAACAGCAAAGATTCTGTGATAAAGTTGCCAGAACTCTTCCATATATTACCCTTATATCTGAAGAGAGTTGATCGGAGTTCACACAAATCAACAGTGACTAAACACTTATGTTCTTCACAAGATACTTCAATGCATGCTTCCTGGACAGAAGACCAGATTTTAGAATTATCTAGCTCCATAAGCTTCTCAAATTTGTCATCTACTGCAGGAATATCAAATATCACATCTATATCCTTCAGCTTAATGCTCGCTTTAACTACAAAAAGAGTTCTGCAGAAATTCCTTTCGGTCTCATGTTCCACATTCACTGCATCAGACCTGAGAAAGTCTTGCCCCAATGAATGACCCGCAGAGCCTAAGCCACTCAAACCATGTGAAAGCCCAGTAACTAAGCTTAGAAGCATCTGGTACAAAACAAGAAAACTTACTTGAATGCTTATTCATAACCTAAAAGGTAAATTAGGATCTTAATGCTATTCATATGTTAGGCTCAGATCTTAAACGATAAAAAGGAAAGGGTCATTTAGAATGAGGAACTCATACGTACTTAAGGAAGTCCGCATCTTTTCTATCATCATAAATAGAAATCCTTTAGGCATCTTGATAAAATCGGTTAGCAACAACTCTACATTTAGATATTAATTACTTGGGCTAGAATAGTACTTTATTACGGAGAATCTATAATCAAGTATTCCACTGATAAAGATTAAGGCCATGATATTATGTAAGCAAGGACAAAAGGCGATCATTTTAAAGAGACGTGTTAATCATCCTGCCGAGTATCTGAACCTTTAGATTGGCTTACCAAAACACATATTAACTCATACAACCAGCAAAGAAGCGAGAAGAGACATAGGAAATTTTCTTTTTGTGCACCCAGAGACAATGGAAACTATTTTTCAAAGTACTATGCATATTTGTAGACATGAACAGTGAAAACTGCCAAGAAAGCCTCTCTTACCTGAAAGTAAGCATCTAGGTCATCCGGTTTTGATACAATAGTCAGTCCCAGCACCAACACATCCAAACCAGTTGAGAAACCCATTATAGCTTCGCTAAAGGAACAAACATGCTCTCTGCAATAGATTGCAGTTCTCTCAGTATTATATAAAATTTCACAAAATGTAAGTGGTACAATAGTAAGTCTCCTTTCAACGAAGATACACTAACTAGTTCAACGAAGTTTGGAAACATCTTATGGACATACACTAACTAGTTCAACGAAGCACCTAAGATCAGTCCTATAAGATGGAAAGGAGATGCAGCTAAGAATCAACAGCGATAAATTATGGGGTCGAACAGTTCGCATATGACATTGAAACCAAAAGAATGCTTAGCTTAGACACATGTAGCAATATAAGGCAATTAATTGATGTCAACAAAAAGGAAAAAAAAAGGCAATCATTACCCAATAATTAAAAGGAATTAATCTGATATAAGAAGAAATCCCACACCTTAAGGATGAAAAGCAGATAGTTACGGGTCTCACTACAAAAACTTGACTCCAGTTCTTTTCTACCATTTTGCAGAAAGAACAATCAAAACCAGAAAACCCTAGGTGTGAGGACAGGGAGTTCCATCCTTGAGAAACATATTTTTCATAACTTGGAATCACCGTTTCACTCAGCCCAAGCTCCTGAAGCAAAGGCCTATCTGTTCTTGTGTTATCAGGCCCTTCAAACATACTTAATGGCGCTACGTCAGATTTTGAAGTCGGCCAGACAACAAACTCAATATCATGGAAATCAAATAATAGAAGATCTTTCTTCCCAATCAAATTATCCACTTCTTCAGCCTTTTCAACTAACAGTTTGACCTGGGGGCCACCAACAAGTATGCCAACCTGAATCTGTCTCTCTGGATGAACTCTATGCAAATATAATTCAATATTGCCTTTGTAGATCCCGTATGCGTCATAACTAGCCATTTCAGGATCAACCCCACCAGTTACGAAAGAACTTGAATGCACCCCTCCAGTATATTCGTCTATAAATAACTTCTGAGCGCATTCAGTCTGCCAAATTAGCAATGCCATTGAAAACAACGATGAATATTCTAAAACAATATCCATCTTTCCCAATACCACGCTGCATTTCCAGAACTCGGAATCTTGGTTACCAACATCCTCATATGCCATGCAGCTATTAATATCAACGAGTAGACAAGGGTTATCAGAAATTGTAAAAGTACTCTTATCCAACTTCAAGCAATTGTTGTTCCAGTTCAACCACATTTCTCTCAATAGATTATGTAGACGCTGAATAACTTCATGTTGATCATTGCCATGATAGGTAACTGTTCCGGAAATCCGCTGTGCTGGGTCCATGTCTAGAACAGTTCTCACATCTTCACGCAGGTGCTTCTTATTTCCTTCAGAAGAACTGCTGGGATCTTTCGTAGATTTCATGAAACGACTGGTATTTTTAAAACTAGAGGACTCAACCTTCAGTTTCCCACAGGAAGCAGACAAACACTGAGTAAAAGAGCCAACATTAGACATTACCAAAAACTCGTCAACCGAAAGGCAAAGCATGACAATGTTTGAGTCCATGTGTTCAGTCCTGTCTTTTGATGTCATATAATTTGAAATCATTTTCTCTGGATAAAATGTGACTGAAAGTTTCCCAAGAATTACAACTGCATGAAACTCAAGGGATAGCCGCTCGAAATCATCTTCATTGTTCCTATCAGTTTGTAGTTCTTGGGTCAGCAGTTTGTTTAACCAGAGACAGCAGGCTACAGACAAGAACGCTCTACTTATAAGTCTCCAGATATAAGCTAAAACCCATGTGATCTTAGACAAACAATTGAAGTGGCCGTAAGGGGAAGATTCGTCATAATTATCATCAGCATTCTGAGAATTCAGACATGTTCTGTATCTGGCTACTCTCCGCGCCCGTGCAATAGCTTCGGCAGGGAGTTGTTTCTCAATATTACATATCATCTCCCATTTACGTCTTGCAGTTCCAAAATGCCTTTTGCTTTCTGAAAATTTCCAAAGTAATGATTTCTCTGGGATTTTCCTGGAGTACCCAGCTAAAGATAGCAAATACTCGTAAGCATTCACATATCGCAGCCAGAGGATAACAGCACTAGCAACATTCTGGAATGAAAAAGTGTGAGGTGAAATCATCAAGCCGGTTCTGCGAGCAGCTACTTTCCAAAGATGACGTCCATTTCTGACAGAATTGCTATCTTTGGATGATAAATTTGCCAGTCCCATTAAAACCGGAAGATCAGTGGGTCTAAACGAAAAGCTCAACTCTGGAATGCGGACAATCAGATCAATAAGTTGAAGATTATGCAGCGTAATCAGCATGACAAGGCTGTCAAATGCACAAAGTTCCACGCTATCGTTATTCCGAATATATCCAATCCTGAAACCGTAGCAACTCAGTGTGAACGAACTACGTCTCAAAGGAAACAAAACTGCAGCAGCTGAACTCCTAACTAAACCAAGATTCTCAAAATTCTCAGAATCACTCCTCAACTCACTGATTTCCAGAACACAACTCAAGTCACTTGAACCCGGTAAACAAACTTGAACATTAATACCATGTATCTCAACACGTAAATGCCTGAGAAGAAGATTCGAGAATGAAGTCTTGAGCTTACTTATCTGGGAAGTGCTACGACCCAGCATCTTCTCCAAAATGTCATGTAAGACACATCCCTGAAATTGGCATTACACCCAAACACAAATAAGATCAACAACCAAATCAATCTTAAGAGTTAATGAAAGATAATACATTCACACAGCAGCAAAAATTAGTTAGATTACCTCGGGATCAATAGAAGATAGAACTTTCTTTATCTCATTCGCTACTGTATCACTTGATGCTCGCTTCCTCGTCGAGCTTCCTTCCTCCGTCCCTCTTTAATTAAAAAAACGCAGAATCCGATAAACCCTAACGAACTATAGACTCAGAAACCCAATTCATAAAAACAACAATTGAGAAATGGGATTAAGTTACCTGGCCGACAATTTGACATTGACACCGCGAATTTCGATTTTAATCGCCGGAGCTGACCAAACGGAAAACTGAACAGCCAAGTGGTCGACAGTGAATTTCTCGAATGGAAAATTCGATTCATCGAGAAGCTGATTAAGCTGAGAAACATCGAATCGAAAATTCCGTACGGTGATGAGAGAATCAGTAAACCCTAATTCGACTTGAAGGTCAGGTTCATCCCGAGAAAAAGGGAGCAACAGAGTACGAAGTCTCCGTCGAACCCAATTGCGAAGGAACGTCATGCGAATTTTTAGTGTGTGGTGTGATCGAACGATTTCGCCATTAACGAGCTGGAAGAATGAAACGGTTAAGATGAGAGGCTTAGGCTTCCTTATCAGGGCAGAGCGGGAAAGCAAGAGGACAAAGACGAAGTGACGAGAACGAAGCCTTGTGGACGCGTGTCAGTCTCTTACTTCAATTGCAGGCGATGAAGCTTCTTCTTTTGCCGTTTCTTTCTTAGAGAACGAGACTACCTGTTGTTTTGTTTTTGTTAAAGAGACTACCTGTTGTTTTTTTTTGTTAAAGAGACTACGACTGTTGTTTTTTTTTTGTTAAAGAGACTACGACTACGACTACGACTACGACTACTACCACTACCTGTTGTATCCTAGAGGATATTGCTAAAACTTACACCAACAATGAAAAGATTCGAAAGTTAGATGTATATCGATATCACGTAGTTTTCGTTTTGGTAGCAATGTTAAGTTATAATATACTGTAGTTGATGTTGATCTACCACTATATGTCGATATCACCTAGTTTGTGGTCGCAATGTTAAAGTGTATATATATTTTTTTATAAAACCATTAGTTATTATTTATCGCTGTCGCCTTGATCCGCTGACAAGAGCGCAAAGGATTGGTCTTCATGAGGAATCTCTTTTAGTTACAGCCGTAAGTGATTATGTTGTACTCCTCTTTGTATTGTAGATTCTTTTCTTCGATCCCTTGTATTATCCGGAACAGGCTGCCAAGAGAGTTCTTGCACTATTTATTAATGGTATATTTGTATGTGTCTTCAAAAAAAAAAAAAAAAAAAAAAAAAAAAAGTAGATTCATATGCTTAACGCATTTCATGCCGTGATTAATTAAGTTAATTACTATTTTTTTTCCTTTTTTTTTTTTGTTCATATTGAGATTCCATCAATAATCACTCCCATAATTAAGTAAATAAAGGCATTTCTTCTCTAAGCTCTATTATGGGAGTGATTATTAATGGAATCTCATCAGAAAATTTGGAAGAGCAAGTTAGAAAAAGTTCGGTCGAAAAAGAAACCAATATTGTTGGAGATGATGATCGATCGATGAAACAGTCTGCCTTCGTTAATTTTTTCAGACGTCGAAAGATTTACCAACAAAAGAAGAAGAGTGGAGTAAACAAATTCGTATCAGAGCAATCCCATTGCACAACTCGTTGGGATGTCTTTCATTTGTTTAGTAATATAATCAAAGAAAGAAAAAGTTTTAATCGTTAGTTTTGTGAGACACAGCTATCTGCGGCGATCCTTTTAGATCCACAGAGACCCGACACGTGTCAATTTTTTATTGGTTAAGTTTTGGATCTTTTTTTTTTTTAATCTTTTCTTCGTTTTCTTCTCTCTCTTTCGACAAAATCAAAACGAGAGAAACACAAAATCAAAACGATCGAAGCTTTGATCGGTTTCCATAAACAATAGCTTTGGCCTCGTCGTCTTCTTCTTCCTGTGACTATATTCATCGAGAATTTGTTTGTTCCATATAATTTGTTTCATGGGTGGTCCAATTAAAATCTCTCTCGCCGGATCCTAATTCTCCAACATGGCGTGTCTCTTGTTCAACCACCCTCTACTTTGCCGGCGCTACATCTTCCTCTCTCTCGTAGTAAGTCTCTTCCTCTGTTTCTCTCACTCTCTGACTCTTAATTCTGTATCAGATAGCTTTTTCGCATGTGTTGGCTTTGTATATGATGATGAATCTTGTTTATCTTCTTCGATTGTTTCATGTTGGTTGGTTGGTTAAGGCAGGGCACATCTGATCTTTGTTTACTTGTTCCCTCCTTAGTTACACTACGACTTTGTTGATTCGATTGCTGCACATGTGACAAGAAGTGGAAGACGAGTGAGTGGAAACTACTGCAGAACTTGAGTAAGAGGAACTCGAGAAGGCACCAAAATTCAAAGCAAAACCTTTGAACAAAAAGGTACTACTGAAGTTGTGTAGGATCAATGTATCATGGATCTCCATTGCTGCTATCTGTTCTCGGTCCGCTCACTAGTCAAAGGTAGTGACTTTAATCTCATTAAAGTTTGATTCTTGAGTTGAGTTTCCGAGGGTTCCTGCATTGTATCATTCGAAGCCAAATTAGAAGTGGTTTTGATTTGAACATAGTTGGATGATGCAAGATTGAAGGGCAATCGAGTCACCATTTGTGCAGGTATTTATGCTACTACATTGTAGAAGAGGTAGATTATGAAATTGTAGAAGTGATCAAGAATTGTTAATTTTTTATCCTGATGGAGTTAGAGACATTGTCCGTTTTTATTCTTGTATTGATAGAGAGTTTTTAAGTCATGCGGTTGATACCAACCAGCTTCTCTGGATACAGCTTGGTTTTTGTTTATGCAGATATACTTAGTGCATTGCTTCTTCGAGCTATTGGTCAGAAGCTTCAAAAGACTTACAGAATGAATTTGAAACGACTTGGCATTCTCAGGTCATCAGGGGACATAGGAAACTAAGTCATTCCGTTATTCAACAAAGTTAGAGTGTTGCCTCTCTTTCTTGTACATTTGCTAGGCTCTCTTCACATTTGCATATTTGAATTCAATAAATCAAGAAAAAATCTCAGCTTCTCCGTCTCTGTTTGCTTTCTTGCTGTAAACGACTTGTGTTATGTTGTTGGAAACGACCCTAATATTGCATACATTATATAAACAACATTTATAACATTACAAAATATACTTTAAACACATTTTTAATATAAAAAATTAGACACCTAAAAATGACTAATGGGAGGACAAAAATTTTAAACAAGGGTGTGATGTGAAGAGATTTGTATTATTTTTAGTATTATTAAAAAATAGAGACACCCAATTGAGGTTGTGCAATGGGATTGCTCACACCTGTGAGGAAGGTGTGTCTTTTTGGTTAATGAACATGTTTATATGTTTTTCTATCTCTCTCTTGTAACTCTTTATGCACTACGTTTATTATATGTGTCTGCTAGATTTTAATTTGAATTCCAAAGTTTGCACTTAAAATTATTTCAACACAACGACGATAGCCAAAGCGTTTTTCTGTGGGAGAAAATTTTGAGATAATTAATAAACATTAATAAATAAATAAAACTATACATGCAACAACAATACATCATAAAAATAGAAAAAAGTAAGGAAATTAAAACACGTTGAATTCTCTGATCATGGACGGCTTACCTATGCATCTCCTCAACGAGATTCTCTTCAGAGTGAATCGCAGATCTTTGGCGATGATGCAATGCACAAAAAGATCCCTCCAATCGCATACATCAAACGACCAGTATTTTAAATCCGAGTACTTTTCCCGGCTCGGATCCGGTTTACTTCACATCTCCCCCTATGGCTCTTCAATGGATTTATGCTGAACGGGTAGAAGGAGTTAGCATGAGAATTGTGCTGAATCCAGGACTGTTCTTCAATGTGCGCAACATCGACAAAAACCCTTTGTCACTAGTAACCACGACCGCCACGCCTCCTTTCTCATTACTCTCCATCCATACCTTCATTTGACTGATCAAATCAAAGTCGGCTGCGTTCTTTTCAACTAAATTTTCAAAAAAAAAAATCAAGACAACTATATTTCCAACCGTAAGATGAAAAAAAAACACACAAAAAAACTGTAACAAAAAGTAAAAATACCACTGTCCATATCAATAAAATTGATCTCTCCATCGTAATAAAAGGTTTCTTTTTAAAAGAAATAAAAACGGGAAAACAGTCCTTCTCTTATAGGGATTTATTACCAAATCAGTTTCCATGTTGGAATTTGCTGCTAACGTATAAATCAAAGAATTAAGCATCAACAAGTAACAAACAAAAGGAAGAAATTTTTTTATCAGATCATGGACGGCCTACCATGGCATCTCTTCGACGAAGTTCTCTTTAGACTGGATCTCAAATCTTTGGCAGTGATGCCATGCACAAATAGAACTTTCTTATCGCATATATCCAACGACCCGTATTTTAAATCGGAATACTTTTCTCAGTTTGGAGCCGGTCTACTTCACATCTCCACGTATGGCTCTCGTTTGCTTGGCTAGGTCACCTAGAACCAAAGATAAATTAATGGTGTCTCGAATTCTAGGCTCTTGCTCTAGTCTTCTTCTACTCTCCATTGATAGTCTATGCGTCCTAAATCCTCTCACAAAGAAGTTTTTTATTCCTGGATCATCCTTGGTCAAGGAAATTTCATAGTCGTCTAAATTTTTATCTTGAGGACACTATGTACCTAGGGTTAGCGGTTGATCATATAGATAAATCCACTCAGAGTTTCAAAATTGTTTGCATGGCCGAGATGAGAGAGTACACCGAAACAAGGTATGAATTCGAGATTAACGCCGGAGGTTCATGGAGATTTTCGAAAACGAAGATTACTTGCAGCCAAAGTGAAATAAGATAAGGTAACGTGCAAATCTGTGTCTTATTCAATAGAAGTTGAGAGTATTTATACAAGAGTAGTTGCCTATTTAGAAGATAACTTTGTACCCACGTAAATATCGGTTATAGAAGATTAACATATATCTCTTAGTCCTAATACCCCCCTCACGTTGGTGGAACGAAATCTCGAACACCTAACGTGGACATAAGTCGTTGAAACTGAGGCGCAGGCAACGCTTTGGTTAAGAGGTCGGCAACTTGGTCGTGAGTGGATATATGAATAGTAGAAATCAACTTATCTTGCACAGCGTCACGAACTTGATGACAGTCCCGCTCGATATGTTTTGTTCGTTCGTGAAAAACAGGATTAGCAGCAATGTGAATGGCTGCCTGACTATCACAATGCAGAGGAATCGGAGTAGTTTGTGCGACGCCTAAATCCTCCATGAGACCTTTTAACCATTTGATCTCCTTAAGTGTGTAAGCCATGGCACGATATTCAGCTTCAGCAGAGGAACTAGACACAGTATTTTGTTTCTTAGTCTTCCAAGAAATTGGGGAGTCACCCAAATAAATCACATAAGCAGACAAAGAACGACGAGTGCGTGGACAGGCAGAGAGATCAGAATCGCAATAAGCCGTTAGAGTCAGAGAACTGTCAGAACGGAGAAGGATGCCTTGAGCCGGGGTGCCCTTGAGATAACAAACAAGACGAAGCGCAGCTTCCCAATGAGCAACAAGTGGTGTCTTCATGAACTGAGAAAGAATGTGAACTGGGTAGCTTAAATCTGGACGCGTGATAGTTAAGTAAATGAACCGACCAACCAAGCGACGATACTGTTCAGGATCATTATACACCGGACTCTTGACAGAGCCGAGCTGATGATTAACTTCCATTGGTGTTGGAGCAGGTTCAGCACCTAACAAACCAGCCTCGTGAATGATGTCGAGTGTGTACTTCCGTTGGGATAAACAGAAACCATCCTTTCCACGAGAGACCTCAATACCCAAAAAATATTTTAACTTACCAAGATCTTTCATGTGGAAACACTTGCTGAGCTGAACCTTGAAATGATCAATAGCTTCGAGATTATTCCCAACAATAACAAAATCATCAACGTAGACCAGAATGTGAATCACCGTCGACCCACGGAGCAAAGAGAACAACGAGTAGTCTTGGTAACTTTGCTTAAAACCGAATTCACGAAGGGCGGTGGACAGTTTTGAGAACCAACACCGCGGTGCCTGCTTAAGACCATACAGAGACTTGCGGAGACGACAGACTTTATTAGGATCAGAGGCTTGAAAACCCGGAGGGAGCCTCATGTAAACCTCTTCCTCGAGATCACCATGAAGGAAAGCATTATGAACATCCATTTGGTGAACCTCCCATTCTTTTGCAGCAGCAACGCCGAGAAGAGACCGTACCGTAGCCATCTTTGCAACTGGAGCAAATGTTTCTTTAAAATCAACCCCTTCTTTTTGATGATTACCCATTGCAACGAGACGCGCTTTGTGTCGTTCGAGGGAACCATCTGCTCGAAATTTCAACTTGTAAATCCATTTACTATTGATAGCTTTCTTTCCTGGTGGTAAATCAGTAACATCCCAAGTATGATTTGCTTCCAATGCGTCAATTTCTTTTCGCATTGCTTCACACCATTCTTTGATCTTTACAGCATCCTTGAAATGCTTAGGCTCGTGACTGTCTAAAATCTTAGCCATAAAAGCAATGTGGTTCGCAGAGAAACCAACATTAGATAAAAACTTAGTGATAGGATAAAGAACCGTACCCGAGACCGTTGACGAGGACATTGATTCGAGGGGATCAGGTACGAGAACGTGAGAGGAAGAGTGTACAGGAGGAACAACAAACTCTTTAAGAAGAACCGAAGGAAACTTTTTGCGTTGGCCCTTGCCTAACAGTTCTGGGAGTCCTGGAGTGACAGGCGAAGCAGTCTCCGAGGGTTCGTCAACTGGAGGTGAAGACGAAGAGGATGGGCTACCCGGAGAAGGGACCACAGGTGACGGGGTAGTAGGTTCTTCTTCGGGTAGAACAGGTCCAACAACCGGTGAAGAACTAAGTGCAGGGGAAACACCGACAACAGGCGGAGGAACCGGAGGTGTAGCCCAGTCATCATCAACAACAACCGGTTGTTGTATAGGTAACGAAAGAGAAGACGTGGAATGCGAGAAAGGGAAAATATCCTCTTCAAACCGCACATCGCGACTAACAAAGAATTTTTCAGTGGTAAGATCAAACAAACGCCACCCCTTTTTCCCATAGGGATAGCCTACAAAGACGCATTTCCTGCTCCGAGGACCAAACTTGTCCTTATCTCTAGAGCGAAGATGTGCGTAACACAAACAACCGAAAGTACGGATCATAGAATACGACGGGCGCTGGCCAAATAACAATTCGTACGGAGTCTTGTTCTTCAACACAGAAGACGGTGTTCTGTTTATCAAATGTGTCGCAGTAAGGACACTCTCACCCCAAAACTTCACGGGCATATGACTTTGAAAGAGACAGGCACGAGCAACATTAAGAATATGCCTGTGTTTGCGTTCAACACGCCCATTTTGTTGAGGAGTATCGACGCAAGACGTTTGATGCAAGATACCCTGTTCTTGAAAATAAGGTGTTAGGCACATGAATTCTGTTCCGTTATCTGTGCGAAATGACTGTACCGGTTTGCCAAATTGTCGTGTGGACATGGCACAAAAATTTCGTATGAGCTGAGGAACCTCAGATTTGGCAGTCATGAGGTAGGTCCAGACAGCCCTCGAATAATCATCAACAAGGGTAAGAAAATAAGTAGCACCATTTGTAGAAGGAGTGCGATAAGGACCCCATACGTCACAATGAACAAGTGAAAAGCAATCAGAAGCTTTATTACTACTATCATGAAAAACATCTCTAGTTTGTTTAGAACGGAAACAAATGTCACAACTTTTGATATCTCCAGCAATGCTAGGAGAAGAACCACACTCAGATAAAGAAACTAAAACACCAGGAGACGGATGACCAAGCCTTCTATGCCACAAAGCACTCGATGAAAGATGATGAGCCGATAACTTGGGAGACCGTGACGCCAACACTCCCGTAAAATAGTACACCCCCTCACGCTCTTCACCCGCTCCAATCAAAGTCCTCGAAAAACGGTCCTGCAAGAAGCACAATGTATCAGTAAATATACCAATGGAGCCAGTCTGCTTCAACAACTTGGAGACCGAGATTAAAGTGCAATTAAAATCAGGAACAAACAACACATCAGTCAGCAGGTAGGCTGAGCTCAAAGGAAGGGAACCACACTTAACGGCACGAGATGGTTGCCCATCAGGTTTAGTAACCGGTGAAGGAACAATATCAACAACATCCACCAAAATAGAAAGATCACCAGTCATATGGTGAGAGGCGCCAGTATCTAAAACGACATCGGTTAAGTGTGTTTTACCAGACAGTTTGTCGGAGGAGGTATTGGAGCGTTGAGCGGCGAGCAGGTTGATTAGTTGTGTGATCTGATTATTGCCATTGTCTGACGAAGATACCACTCGTGCTGTGTTAACCCGACCGCGACCGCGTCCGAAACCCCTTGTTGGGCGACCACCACGCTGAACAGAACGATTGGGTTGAGTGTTGTCGGAACGAGACCCTCCTTTTTGTTCAAAGAACCACTCCGGATACCCATGGAGTTGAAAACATTCTGAGACATCATGTCCTTGACGACGACAGTGAGTACATGAAAGAGTAGAACGATCACGGAAGCGAGGAGCAGAGACAGCAGCCGCTTGAGGTGGAACCTCTGTTTTTACCGTGAAACCAATCGCCTCTGTTTTAGTTGTTTCTTTGGAGTGTGCAACGTTGAGATTTTGTTCCTCACGTATCACGCGAGAGTAGACTTGAGTTAGGGGCGGCTTGGGATCTTCACCAGTGATGGTAGAACGGATGTTGCTGAAGCGTGGAAGATCAAGACCGAACAGGAATTGGTGAACACGATCATCTTCACGTTCCTTAGCAATATCCGGGGCAGCGGCACATGTACACTCACGACCCGTTTTATAGTGTTGCAGCTCCTCCCAAAGCTTCGACAAGCGGCCATAATATTCCAACACCGATTGTCCGTTTTGCTTACACTCTGCAATCTCATCTTTGAGAACTTGCTTGCGAACCCCATTACCAACAGAGAAACGAGACCGCAGACTCTCCCACAGGGTTGAAGCCTCATCAATGAAAGAAACCGTCGAACGAAGCTTAGGATCAATAGAGGTTCGGATCCAACCCACAATCATGGAATTTGCAGCCCGCCACATGCTGAGATCGGGTTCAGACGTCGGTTTTGGTGTGGATCCATCGATAAAACCAAGCTTGTGTTTTGCCTGGAGAGAGTTCTGGAGTTCCGTAGCCCACTCAGCATAATTATCCTCTTGTAAGATAACAGAGGATATCAACGCACCGGGATTGTCAGAGGAGCTGAGTTGGTACGGAGATGGTGCAACGACCACCTGTGCAGAAGGATTTTGAGGAGTAATAGACATGGTGCGGCGGCTGAGATGAAGATAAACAGCGGCGGCAATAAACTAGAAAGAAAGACTCGTGCGGCGGCGGCGGTTGGTTAGAAACAACGGCGGCGGCGGCTCTGTTTATTGAAAAAAAATAGGTCACAGAATTGAATAGCTCTGATACCATGAAATAAGATAAGGTAACGTGCAAATCTGTGTCTTATTCAATAGAAGTTGAGAGTATTTATACAAGAGTAGTTGCCTATCTAGAAGATAACTTTGTACCCACGTAAATATCGGTTATAGAAGATTAACATATATCTCTTAGTCCTAATACAAAGCACCGTATGAAAAACCTGTTTACTTGGACGGATCTCTTCACTGGCTACGAAACGACGGAAGCATCGTTGCTTTCAACCCCGAAACAGAGCAAGCAAGACTAATCTTGACCAAGTTCTCTCAGGGACTTAGTTTAAAAACATTGTTTGTTGCCGACGATAACAACCTAACCTTGATATCGGAGACGGAGGGAGTAGTTAACGTTTACGCCCTCGAGAATACTCTCACTGATCCCCACTCTCTCATTGATCCCAAGTGGGTCCTTGTTAGGCAGTTTAGGTACGGAGTGCTGGACGAAAAGAGGCTGATTCGTTGGAAGGTGGCAGCTTACGACGGGAAGTGTAAGTGTTTAGTATTGAGGAAGGAGTTTTGTAAAGGCTACAATGACAACCGAGTGGTTCATGGGTACGACTTGAGAACTAACAAGTGGGGACTCATGGGTTCGATTCCAGGTAGTTGCGATGCAGCTCTAGACTATGTTTTGTTTACACCATCTTCGTCATCTGTGATAGTACTTGACTAGAAGAAGGAGGAGATGATATTGGCTTGTGAAGATCCAAGGATCCCCACTCTAAGATCTATTATGGGACTGGTGAGTGATGCACAATCATCAGGAAAAATGGAAAAGCGATTTGGGAAAAGATCGGTCTAAGAAGCTAAAAATAAAACCAATATTGTTGGAGAAGCATCCGTCAAAGTTTTTGGACGTGGAAAATTCCAACACAAAAAGAAAAAGAGATGAGTAGACAAAATTATTTCGTATCAGGTTTTAACAATGACTATGTGTATGTGTTTTATATGTTGTCTTCTCACTTTCTTCACACTACGTTTAATATGTGTGCATGCTAGTTTTTAATTTCAAGTTATCAAACCGTTTGCACAAAATCTCTCAAATATCTAAACACTTCAACATAATTAACGACATGTCTATCTTATGGACCAACTACTATTGGAAATAACTTGAGAAAAACATGTCTATCTTTATGGACCAACTACTATAAGTTCTCTTTAAAAAAAAAAATTATATGAATCAATAAAAGCATGATGAAACCTAAAGCTGTTCACATGTGTGTAATTCAACTTTTTGAAAACAGCATATTTTCATGATATATGTGTCTTCTACTATAACAATAGAGTAGAATAGATGAGAGGATGTACTTTTGTGAATGAAAAAGAGTAGATAATAATTTTTCTTTTTTCTCTTAATATTCAATTGATTGGTCATCAAATATGTAATCAAACCTAATAATAGACATCGGATTATACTTCGTATTCATCTCTAAAAGAATCCTATTCCGAAATAAACGGTTCCAATTTTGAAGAAACCATAAATAGAACGTTAAAAAAATCCATAAATTCCATATAGACACCATCTTCCCAAACCTTTTTTGCCTCTCCATAATCGAAAAAAAAAAAATCTGTCTAAATCCCAAAAAAAAAAAACATTCATCTTCTTCTTATGTCTTCAAAACATAATAAAGGTTCAAGCAGGGATGTAAATGGCCAAGCATTTACAAAACTAACGAAAGTAGAAACCATACCAGATCCAGACATTTACGACATAACCTACGTCGACATCTCTCCCTCCGAAGGCTCCTCATCTCCATTATCCAAATCACCATGGTCCGTACAAGTAGATCCATCCGCCGTAGACTCGCCGTATCATTCGGCCAAAGGTACGGGGGATACCACCAAAGACGAAAAAACAAACTACTCTCCAAACATTCTCCTTGGATCTCTTGTCCGCGAAGAAGGTCATATCTATTCATTAGCTACATCAGGTGACTTACTCTACACGGGATCTGATTCCAAGAACATTAGGGTTTGGAAAAACAATGTTGAGTTCTCGAGTTTCAAATCGAATAGTGGATTGGTTAAGGCCATTGTACTCGCCGGAGATAAAATATTCACCGGTCATCAAGACGGGAAGATACGTGTGTGGAAAGCTTCGTCGAAAGAATCAAACGTTCACCGTCGTGTAGGTACAATGCCTATCCTACGTGATTACATAAGAAACTCCATCGTTCCTTCTTCTTACTTCAACTTCACGCGACGTAACCGTAGCAGCGCTGCGTTAGGGTTTCGACATTTAGACGCGATCTCGTGTCTCGCGTTAAGCGAAGATAAAAGGCTGTTGTACTCTGGATCTTGGGATAAAACGTTTAAAGTCTGGAGGGTTTCGGATCTGCGGTGTTTGGAATCTGTGAGCGCTCATGAAGACGCGGTGAACGCAGTCGTTTCGGGTTTTGATGGTTTGGTTTTCACCGGTTCAGCTGATGGTTCGGTTAAGGTATGGAGAAGAGAAGATCAAGCCAAAGAGACGAAACATTTCTTCTCTCAGACGTTGCTGAAACAAGACTGCGCCGTCACGGCGATCGCGGTTGATCAGAACGCGACGTTGATTTATTGCGGTTCGTCTGACGGAACCGTTAATTTTTGGGAACGTGAGAATAATATGAGAAACGGCGGCGTTTTGAAAGGTCATAAACTCGCCGTGCTTTGTCTAGTAGCGGCGGGGAACTTGATGTTTAGTGGTTCAGCTGATTTAGGGATACGTGTGTGGAGGAGACCAGAAGGTGGTTGTGGTGGTGAGCATGTTTGTCTTTCGATTTTGACCGGACATGCTGGTCCGGTTAAGTGTTTGGCTGTGGAGAGAGATCAAGAATCGGCTACCGGTGAGAGAAGGTGGATTGTGTATAGTGGGAGTTTAGATAGGTCGGTCAAGATGTGGCGTGTGTCGGAGAGATCACCGCCGATGGTGAATCAGGAGTTTCGGTTGCCAGATCAGTTAAGTTGTGGTGGTGGTCCGTCGGAGTTATCGGTGGCTCCTAGCTTCTCGGCTCAAGGGAGGATTAGCCCCAAAAGGTAGTTAAAGAATTTTTGTGTTTATAAACAACATTAAACTAACCAAATGTGTATGTAACTGTAATTAAAACTATATTAAAGTGATTGATTTAACAAGCTTCAAGCAATTTAATTACATGGAGTTCTGGTTCGCCTTAACCGGGATTAATTATGACAATTTGTTTGACATACTAAACTCTACAATGGTTCAGAGAAGAACCTTACTTCCCCCAAAACTGCAAATTTTTAATCAGTAAAATTTATGATTAGAGTTCATAAACTCGAATAATAACACAAGAATGAATTTTATAATTAGAGTTCTTTCTTTAAAACTCCTAATCATAACATAAGATTTCATTATTGTGGTTGTTGTCAAAACCATTAATTACTCTTTCTTACACCAATTTCTCCTTAGTCATGAAGTCCAAAATTTTTTTTCTATTTGATCAGAGTTTTCAAATTGTGTGGACCGACTCTAGCTACTCGTTTATCCGACCATGGGAAATGAAGTGGACACGAGTCATATGGGTGAGTAGTTGAGCAAGGAAGTGATCATCCTTTTGGCACTATTGTTTTGTGACTTTGGGCCTGTTCTTTTGCTGATCGCTGCGTTAGCGACAGCGATTGTGCAAAACGACAATAGACGGAGGAGTTATCAAAACAATACGACAACAAATGACATTAATGAAGGTGTCGCTGGAAAATATGGAGTTCACGCTGGAAAAAGTACAGACGAGATGCAGCGACGGAGGAGTCGCCACTTTAACCAGCGATTACAAAATTAATACACGTCATCATCTCTAAAACTATCAGCGACTGATTTTTCATAAAATTATGTTGTCAGTTCAACTTTTCCTTCTTTAATTTTTAGTCGCAGTCGATAGCGATCAACAAAAGAACAGGACCTTTGTCATTTTCCATTCTTCAATCGTATGTTACTTTATAATTTTTTTTTTTTTTTTTACTACTAGTCAAAGTTTCTTCTTACATAAGAAAATGGGACATGATGGATTGATTTTAAGTGGTCCTACGGCAATGAAGTTAATTCAACTTTCTTTGAATCATTTTAATTATGTGATGTTTGGTGCGTCATGCACAACACACAACATCAGACATCATCATTAATTAGGCCCTTTTTAATAATAATATTGATTGTTTTTTCTGTAACAAATTCATCCCAGATTCAACAAACGGTTCGTTATTTAACTATAATCACATGGATCCAACATCCAAAGTAAAAAAAAAAACAACAAAATATATACACATTTCAACATCTTATAAGTTGGTGGTTCGCGATGGTTAAGTGATTTCACGGTCGATTCCGGTATTTAGTAAAAAAAGAAAAATCAAATCTCAATACGTTGTTATATTATTTCCATGACGACTATGCATAATACTAGTTAAATAATACGCAAGTTTGAGATGCATAGCTTCGTATTTTTCTAACCAGAAAAGAAAGAACAAAAAATTCTCTACTTAAATAAAATTGTTTAGAAGGATGATCTATTTAGAGGCTATATAGAGTTAAGGAGTATAAACCATAAAACAGGGATAGTTTATTTTCAAACTTTCTAAACCATAACACACAACAGTGTTGGTGTCCTAACTTTATCTGTTTTGTAATAATAATTAAAAAAAGTATTGGAAACATGTTGACCATAACAAAAGCCCTTTGTTTGTTAAACAACCCGGTTTCAAAATCTAACACTGCATGAGGTTGCGTCTCATACCTTCTTAACCAGTCAAAAGAGTTATCTATATAAACTCTTCTTTGTCAAAGAACAATAAAAACCAAAAACTAAAATTCAGAACCATTTCATGACAATGAAAAATGCTAATTTCTTTGTCCCATTCTTCTTCTTTGGAACGATATTTTTCAGAGTTGCTAGCGCAAAAGGCCAAAACGCCTTAGCCGCATCATTCGTCTTCGGTGATTCACTTGTAGATGCAGGAAACAATAATTACTTTCAAACGTTGTCTAGAGCCAACAGTCCTCCTAATGGTATCGATTTCAAACCATCACGTGGAAATCCAACCGGCCGGTTTACCAATGGTCGTACCATAGCTGACATCGTTGGTAATATTAACAAAAAGTGTTGCATCCAAAAATATAAATCAAATTTTCATTTTTATCTTATTATCATCCATGCTAATGTTTATTTTAATTTTTATATTGTTGTCCATAGGAGAAAAGTTAGGGCAGCCAAGTTATGCAGTTCCATATTTAGCACCAAATGCAAGTGGTGAAGCAATATTAAATGGTGTGAACTATGCATCAGGTGCTGGTGGAATTCTCAATGCTACAGGAAGTGTATTTGTAAGTTTCTTTTGTCTCCATGCACACATTATCTCTCCATGCACACATTATCTGTCGTATATTACGTGTCACGTTTGGTTGGTAGGAAAAGTTTACCTAAAATTCTATGTTAATTATTTTTATAAATACGTGTTAAATTTTGCTTTTTGACTCAAAATTTATGTTTGATTGTGTTCACACATATGCAAAATGGACTTGTGTATATGATTTGCAATTTGAAAATTACGATTTTGTAGGGGAATCGATTAGGAATGGACATACAAGTTGATTACTTTACCAATACAAGGAAGCAGTTTGATAAGCTTTTAGGTGAAGATAAGGCTAGATATTACATTAGAAAGTCATTATTCTCCATAGTCATCGGCTCAAATGATTTTCTCAACAACTATCTAGTCCCTTTTGTCGCTGCTCAAGCAAGGCTAACACAAACTCCCGATAGTTTTGTTGATGACATGATTAGTCACCTCCGCAACCAACTCAAGGTACGTTACACAACTTACATTTGACAAAAGTTATTATACGTCGTTAACGTTAATTGAACGTTTGTAAAAAAATCAAATGTAGAGATTATATGATTTGGACGCTCGGAAATTTGTGGTGGGAAATGTGGCTCCAATTGGATGTATACCGTACCAGAAATCGATCAATCAACTGCAAGATAAGCAGTGTGTTGATTTGGCAAACAAATTGGCTCTTCAGTACAATGCTCGTCTCAAAGATCTCTTGATGGTGGAAATGAAAGACAGTTTCAAAGACGCACACTTCGTTCATGCCAACGTTTATGATTTATTCATGGACCTCATTGTCAACTTCAAAAACTACGGTGAGAATATATACTATAGGCCCATGGGCCTTTCAAAACATATATTGACGACTTAAGTAAGAAGAGAAAAAATTAGTATACAATAGCATTGCATGGTTTGTATATAAAGAGTTTTGACTACTTCTGAACCATGTTGCGTAATTTGTATATAAGAGTATTAGGTTTGTGTACAAAGTTTAGCCTTGTTAAATCCTAATAATCTAGTATGAGTTAGTTGTTAGGATTTTAGATATCCGTTAATATTCATTTTAGGATTGTTTCTTTGACTAATCATAAATAATGTTAATTACGAAATTAATATGTTGTTGTGGAAAATGAATGATGGATAGGGTTTAGGACGGCGAGTGAGGCGTGCTGTGAGACGAAAGGGAGATTGGCGGGGATATTGCCATGTGGACCAACGTCGAGCCTTTGTACGGACCGGTCAAAGCATGTCTTCTGGGACGCGTACCATCCTACCGAAGCGGCTAATCTTCTCATTGCTGACAAATTGCTTTACGGTGACTCCAAATTCGTTACTCCCTTTAACGTCCTCCATCTTCGTGACCTTTGAGATTTTACCCTTTTCTTGTCTTTTTAAAAAAATGTAATTTCTTTTTCGACTGTTGTGAGAATCTTTTTTTTTTAAATGGTTATATATATATATTACCTATAAAAACATTTTTTCGTCTTTTTCATGATTCAAATTATATTGTTCCAGCGCAACAAATTTAGGCCATATGGTTTAACGTTTGAAGTTGATACTATTATAGAGAGATATTTGTCTTGTCTTTGTCTTGGAATCTACAAGTGTCGGATACTAAGAATCACACTAGTCTAAAATGAGTAAAAGAACTCACTCACATTTTTTAAAGAAAAAAACAAAGTAAAATTATAGAAAAGCGAAGAGAATAATCAGTTATATACTTGTTTATTTTTGGTAACCGAGGATAAAAAAATATTAGACCGTTGGGTTAATGCCATAAAAGATAAACGTGAAAAAGACGAAGCTAGCCCTCTTTGGCTCTCTTTCATGCACGTTCAAAGGACAAAAAAAAAATACGTACCCATTGGATTGGATCAATTGGAATCAGAAAACAGAGTGGATTGAGGAAGAAAAAGACAAGAAGAAAGAGAGGGAGGGAATAAGGGGAGGGTGTCAGTGGTTTTGATCTGATAGGACCGGTCCGGAGTCCGGACCCGAATATCCGACAACGAAAGGACTGCTGCAAAAACAAATAGGACACATCGTCCATAGCACCAACACACACAAACCATGCCACACCACACCAAACCTCTCTCTCTTTCTACAAGTTTCGTTGTTTTTGGGTGTGAAAGCGACTTGAGAGAAGAGAGAGAAAGTCGTTGAAGTGGGGGAAGAGGTGGCTCAGTAGTGTCAAGTGTGGGTCATATCATCCTCCGGCCGCGCGTGCTTATCCACCTCCTTCGACCCCGACCCCGACAGCTTCACTCTTGTCTCCTTGACCAGTTTTGTTTTTTTTTCTCTCTCTCTCTCTCTTACCCGTTTTGCTACTTAACGTACGTATTTGTAAGGTTTTTGTAACAACATTTATATGGACCAGACCAGTATGAGAATACTTTACTTTAAAAACAAATAAAAACATAGGATTTGTTTGTCTTAATCATCTTCTGAGTCTTATAGGAGTATAGGGTATCTCTTGACGTTCTTAAAAGTCGTCAATAATAATATATTTGTTTATAAAGAAAAGATAAGAACGAACGAGAAATGCGGAGAGAGACAGAATGATGGGAAGGGTCGGGACAAGGCGTGAAGAATTATTATTACACAATTTTCCTCTGATTGCGGACTCTTCCTTTTCTCTCTATTAACAAGTTCTTCAATCTCTATTTCGAACTAAACATGAAACAATCCTGCTACTCTAGATCATATATACACTCATTTGTCATGCTCATCTTATATGTTTTCCATATGTAACAAAATGTAAAAAACGAGACTTATCGCTTAAAACGTACGAGTTTCTTACGAGCAACTTTTTTTTTTTTATTACATGTTTCTTAAAAAAAAAAGGTTATGTTTGTTTTCGTCCTATGATGTTTACTTTAAAATCTTAGTATAATAAAATATATATATATATATATATATATATTGCTTAGATTTAGTGTGTTTGTTGTGGTCCTTGAGAGATCAAACTCCACTACAAATTTGTTAGTTGTATATATTGACTAAGATAGATTCTGATTCGCTTGTCATAATCATAATCAAATCAACGTAATAATTTCTAACGTGAATTTGTTTGATCAAATGATCATTCATAGTAATACGAATTTAGTGTTTTCGTGATGAAACACGAGCAAAGTCCACACCGCCCACCGCCACTACCGTTTTAAAATTAAAATCACGAAAATACATAAGCGACTGTGTCATCTGTCTACATATAGTTTTGAATTAAAATTTGGTAAAGTATTCGAAAGAGAACAATCTATAAATAGAGTAATAAACAAAACAAACAAAAGGCTTCTGGTACTTAACAATATAGTATTGTCTTTTCTAAGACAGCGAACAAATGAAACAAGATCAATTTTTTTTGGACTTTAATTTCAAAAGCCTGCGTGATTGATCCAACAAATTATAAAACAATACTTTAATTTTGGTTCTCAAATAAAGTAGTACAATAAATCCAATTATCCATTTTTCAAGTATTTTTTTTTGTAACGAAGACGATAGAAAAACGTGTCCCTTGTTTCCAACTTTCTGGAACATTCATTTTATTATTTTTTAATTGCTGATGAGTTACGCTTACGATACAGTAATATTGATTTTTGTTTTTTTATGAGTTACACAAAATCAATTCATTTGAATAAAAACTATACTTTATAAGTTCTGAGAGCGGATACAAAATATTGCTTTTTTTTTTTTTTTTTTGAGCAAAACAAAAATATTGGTTAAAAGCGAAATCAGTAGTAAATTAGTGGAGTATTTATATAAATTTCTTGGAATAAAAATTGAAAGAATCTCAAAAGATAAATGTAGAATTACTTGGAAATGACCGTACACATTGATAAGCTCAATAGTCGTCTAACCTGTGTTGCCTACTGCGACCTACTCTATCATTTTGTTTTTTTTTTAATAATCAACGTGTCTTTGTTATTACACAGAAGGAGATAAAAATTACTTATGTCATTATTATTAGTTTTGAGACTGTTGTTTAGTACTACTACTTAGCAATTTAAACTTTAAACATAAAAGCAAACGTCATGAGCAAACTTTCAACATTATTAGTCACATAAGTACAATAATTATCTTTTTCTCTTTTGTCAAAAAACTGATTTGTAAGGTTGGTAAAGACAAGACTAAAATGATGTTTTTTTTTTCAGATGATTTAGGCAGGTACCAAAATTATAGTTTATCGATCAACAAGACCACAATGGTGAATTATGACCTCGTTGAAGTTTTATTCAGTCGTTTTCTCATTTTTCCATATGCATCAAATATGTGAGATACTGTGTCACCCACACTATTAACATAACATAAGATAGTCAAATATTGCGACGATCATAAGAAAATATGTTTTCTTCATGTCACCACCCACCAGGCACTTATTAGTAATGTATGTTAAAGATGTGATTACTTTTAATGTTTTAATTCATTGTTCAAAACTGAAAGCTTTGAAAACAGAGCCGTCTACGTATGAAGAGAGCCGACTTCCTAGTGTTCATTCATAGGGATGAAAAAAACAGAGCGTATCACTGTTTACAATAATCCATAGCCGACTCAACCAATTCCTGTAAACAATAAAATAAAAAAATCTTCATAAAAAGACAAAATTAAAAGACAAGAGCGTGGCCTCTAATTAACCCAACACCCTCTGTCAAAAACAAAAAAATAAAGCCTGAAACTTTCTTCTCCATCCCCATTTCTATCTGCGCATGTCTCTCTCTCTCCGCCTCTCTCATCTCCATAAAAACCAAAAAAATCTCACTCTCTCGTACCCTAAAGTTTCAACCTTTACCTCTCTCTATAACAAACCCAAACAATAAAGCTTCAACCTTTACCTTTGATTCCCGCTCTTTCCACCCCCAAACAAAACAAAAAGCTTCCATTTTTTTCTCCGATTATGCCGACGTCTGACTCCGGTGACTCACGGCGAGTAGCTATGAAGCCTCACGGCGTAGCAGTTCCGAACACTGAGCAGCAAGAGCAGCTTCCTTGTCCTCGTTGCGACTCAAACAACACCAAGTTCTGTTACTACAACAACTACAACTTCTCTCAGCCTCGTCATTTCTGCAAAGGCTGTCGTCGTTACTGGACTCACGGTGGTACTCTCCGTGACATTCCCATCGGCGGTGGTACTCGCAAAGGCGCTAAACGCTCCCGCACTTGCTCCTCCTCCAACTCCGCCTCCTCTGTTTCTGCCGTTAACTCTGTCGTTTCTTCCGCTAACGGCGTTCGTTGCGTTACGCCTGTTCTCTTCCCTCCTCACTCGTCTATCTCTAACGGCTGTACTCACAGCGTTGACAGTAACGCAAAGGGAAGTGCTTTGTCTCTCTGCGGTAGTTTCACCTCTATGCTGAACCATAACGCTGCTGCGACGGCCACACACGGATCCGGTTCGGTTATTGGACTCGGTGGATTCGGAATCGGACTCGGTTCGGGGTTTGATGACGTTAGCTTTGGGCTTGGAAGAGCGATGTGGCCGTTTTCAACTGTGGGTGATGCTGGGACGACGAATGTAGGGAGTAACGGTGGTCATCACGCCGTTCCGATGCCAGCCACGTGGCAGTTCGAGGGTGTAGAGAGCAACGTCGGCGGTGGGTTTGTCTCTGGTGAGTACTTTGCGTGGCCGGATCTTTCCATCACGACACCAGGGAACTCACTCAAATGAGATGACTTTACATCAAAGCTTTTGTCTTTGCTAGAGGGTTTCACTTTCTTTGCCTTTTTTTAGTCTCTCTATTGGGGTTTCTGTTCTTTGATCTCTTAGTGTGTCTTGTCATTTTAGTACTTGTGTTCGAAAACTAGAAAACAGAGAAAGTTTGTGTTTTTTTTTTGGATCTGTGATCTTACGTTGTTACGTTCTCCTCTGTTTCACAAGTGATTTCGAATTGAAATGACAATACTTCTTTAGAACAACTTTTTAGTCTGAACAAACAAGTGTTATAAGGAATGAATCTTGTTCATCGGATGGTGATCTCTGTACAACATACTACTCTTTAACCTATGTAATTCATCTTGAGCTTGACTTACTTCTGTGTTACCAGAGGAGAAAACTTGTGTATTGTTGTTGTTCACTTCAATCCAGCTCAATCCTGGATCTTTAGCAGAAGCTAATCCTCTAATCTTCCTTCTCATCTCTGCTACATCTTCCCATCTCCCATTCACCGCGTATAAATTCGATAGTAGAATGTGTCTTCTGGATCAAGTTTTAGTATTTGCTCAGCTGCAAGTTTCTTGTGTTAACACAGGCGCTTAGCAGAGTTCTCCAGAGCTCTGCCTGGTTGTTCTCTGGAGGAGATTGTTCTATCAGTTCCAGCGCTTCATCTAATAACCCAGCTTTTGATACCAAACTCTGCTTTGATGCCACTTTGATGCTTCAACCCTGCTTTGATGCCACTTTCCTTCATTTGGTTCCATAGGAACTTACCTTCATTTTAGTACTCCTAATAGAGCTCATCTTCTTCCTTCCTTCGTCTCCATCGATCGAATCCTAAAATCCCATAAAAACCCTAAAATCACAGAATCAAAGTCGAACAATGTCATGCTAGTGCCAATCATAGAAACGTGCCGTAAGAGGAAGAGGAGGAGTATAGCGTTAGATCAATTTGGTGTTTGATGAGATTTTGTGAATTGGGTTTCTGTACACGGATTTGTTTCGGTTAAGGGTTTATGATTTGTTGTTGGATTGAGATTTTTGCGTGGGAAATTCAACGTGGCGTCTCTCCGTTGGCGTGAAGACGATGACGTAGAGGTTTGGGTGTCAAAACGTTTACTTGGTTCTAGTTTGGGGTACACATTTTACGTTGTTCGAATGCTGTATACTACTCGATAATGATACAGAACCAGCACAACTAGAAAATAAACTGCAATAGATGGTTCGATCAGGTGATGGAACCAGTGTTTTTTTATATGTAGCATTCTTTTATTTTGATTCTCTTAAACATGTAATTAAAAAACTTGTAAAATTACTCTAACTTTTAAATATGTGTAACTTTTTTCTGTAAATTACGATAGAAAGATCTAATTTTATATTTATACAATTCCTATTAATATTGACAACAATATGTATAAAGTTGTATAATGCTGAAATAAAAAACAATTATATACTTACAGTTTTGTTAAGCTGATTGTTTGAACTTGTTGTACTAAGAATAGAGAATAATACTACAAAATTAAAGAAGTAACACTGTGTATTTTTTATTGTATTAAAAGATTTTTTTTTAAAAAAAAAAACCAAAATTACTCGTAACAGATATGGCCAATTTTTTTTTTTTTTTTTTTTTTTTTTTCTGTAATGAGCTACTAAAGTGGTGCCTATAAAAATGTTGTTATGTTTCCGAGTTCTCGTTTCCTTCCTCCCCCCCAACGTTTGATTAATTTGAAATATTTTTTCACTAACAAATTGAAATTGAGAGCCGGAGAGAGAGCCAGAGATATTTCGTGATCATTTCTATCATGATCTTCAGGTGATTGCTTCGCCATGATCTTCAATTTAGGTGATCAGCTCCGCCTGTGATCTTCAATTCACGTGATCAGCTCCTTTGCGAAAATTTTGGTAAGAATTGCGATCTTCGAACGTATGTCTCTACCCGCTAGAATTCCACTCATTTGATGTTCTCTAGAACAATACATGTTAAGGATGCATTATACAACCTTGTAGAGGTTGATAGAAGTTACAAGTGTTAATTTGTCATCTGATTTGGAATGGGAGAGAGTAGAATTGATATGTGAGCTTTTGCAATCGTTTGCTGAGCTTGCAAAGATGATTTATAGTTCATCTTACCCAACATCAAACCTGTATTTTATGCAAGTATGAGCGATTAATTGTTGGCTGAGAGATCACGAAGATTCTAGTGATCAAATTATTTTGCAAATGGTGGAAGATATAGAAGAGAAATTTGACAAATATTGGGAAGAATTCAGTAACATACTTGCAATTGCTGCAGTTCTTGATCCTAGATTGAAATTTCCATTTTTGGAATATTGTTACAATACTTTAGATCCTTCAACCACCAAGTCAAACTTGGCTCATGTTCACAGCAAAATGGCTAAGTTTTTTAAAGCTTACCAGAAAAATACAAGCAACATTAATGCAACCACTTCACAAGTTTCACAAAAGAGCGTTTTTTTTGGATATGATGTAAGTGTATTCTCTACTTTATCTTTGCTTTTCTCCATGAATATTGTTTACGTTCTTGTTTAAGTATAGTCTCTTTTAATCATATCTCATCTGATTGCTTTAAGTCTCTTTTACTTGTTTTTTGGATATTAAAGTGGCAACGTTGTGACTTAACTAGTGTTTATGTGTATTGTCTCAGGGGTATTAGTCTTACATTTCTCAAAAGAGTGGTGGTAGTGGAAAATCATCTATAGACACATATTTGAATGAACCGGTGTTAGATATGGTTTCATTTAGGAGTATGAATCTGATTGCTTATTGGAAAGACATTGCAAGTCGGTTTAAAGAGTTAGCATCAATGGCTTGTGATATCTTAAGTACTCCAATCACAACGGTTGCATCGGAATCATCCTTTAACATTGGTAGCTGTGTTCTCAACAAGTATAAGAGTTGTCTCTTACCAACAAATGTCCAAGCTTTGATATGTGCAAGAAATTGGTTTAGGGAATTTCAAGAAATTGGTAAGAATTCTACCATTTTTGCATATGGTATTTGTAGTTGATGAATTTATAGGTGATACATATTGAGTTTGATTTGAATATTGTAGGTGATGAGTTCAAGTTTGTGGAGGAGGAAGGAACTATTGTCTAAGTTTGACTTTATATTGTTTGACTTTGCTACTAAATTTGGTTATGTATTGTTCTTTTGGATTTTAATCGTTTTGTGTTGTTGACTTTGTATTGTTGTTTTGTTGATTTTGCTACTAAATTTGGCTTTGTATTGTTGACTTTGCTACTAAATTTGGTTAAGTCTCATTAGTTTTGCTTCAATCATGATAAACTTTAGTCTCAACTCATTAATATAGGATTCAAATCACTTTCTATTTGTATAATTTGAATTTTGAATTTACATAATAACATTATATTCATAAAACTAAATTTTTTAAATTATACAAATAAAAATTGTTATTTTTAAATATTTTTCATATTACAACACATGAAATTTCAAATCTCATTTAAAAAGAGAAAAGAAAATATATGCTGTCCATGGGCAAAGACCATTTGGACATTGTCTTTATTGGACACACACTCGTTTTGGATCATTTTCCATTACAATCCGTCCAAATTTCGCCCATAAAAAAAATTGTCCACTGATTGCATATTCAAGCCGCAGTTTTCGTCAGAAAAAGATAAATGGAGGCTAGATCTATTCTACGGTTTGGGTTTGGGGCAGTCATTTTTGAGAGACATCTTTGGTCTGCATGGTCAAGTAGAATCGAGAGAATCTGCCATGAATGACCAAACGATACTAACACATGCGGAGATGAATAAAATGACTGCCGAAAATGAAGCACGTATTCGTGAACTCATACGGCTAAAGCATAGCGGTGCCTCCACGTCTGGTTCCTCTCAAAGCCTGCCACTACAACCTGATAATAGCTCTGCCCATCCAACCCTTGACCCTACACAGAGAATGATTAGAATGCAGAAAATTGGTTGAACTTTGATGCATATCCACCTGTAATTGATAGCAACAAAAGCGGTTACTCACTCTGCCAGGCAACAACCACACGGAGAATGATTGAAACGCAGAAGATTATTTGAACTTCGATGCATTTCCACCTGTAATCGGTAGTAATGAGACAGATTACATCACTCTGCCAGACTAGACTTCTGAGAAACATTCTAGTGATGAGGGGCGGATGCAAGGCAAAGGAGGGTGGGGCACGTGTCTCACACTGTTTTTTTTCCTGTATACATTTTATGTTTGGTTTAATTAGTGCCACACCCTAACTAAAACAAAATCTGTGCCTTAGTCCTAAACCAAGGTAATTAAAGACAAAACAAATATTTCAGCTCAAAAATAAAAAATTAAAAGATTCACATAAAATTTTATTTTCACAAACAAATACATCCAACAATTTTTTTTCTTTTTCTTTTCTTTTTTTTTTTGGTATAAAGGATACATGTGAATTATTAACTTTTAAATCATGTTATTTTATTTTCTATCGTGATTTTTTATAAAAATGATAAATAAAATAGTGATAAAAATGTTATTGAATATTGAAAAAATATTAAAATTCTATAGTGTTAAATTTATTATAAAACTTATTTTTATGTCTGTTTAATTTATTTTTAATTTTAAAAATTCGTTATATAGTTCCCCAGGCTAAAAATTGTTCTAGATCCCCCAATGGCCACTGCTAGTGATGACAAGATCGCAGGAAAACAACAGTCTCCTACAAATGCACCTAGAAGAACAGAGGGTTTAGAGAGCAACGTCGGCGGTGGGTCTGTCTCTGGTGAGTACTTTGCGTGGCCGGATCTCTCCATCACGACACCAGGGAACTCACTCAAATGAGAAGACTTTTCATTAAAGCTTTTGTCTCTGGTGAGTACTTTGCGTGGCCGGTTTCAGTTTCTTTGCCTTTTTTTTTTAAGTCTCTCTATTGGGGTTTGTGTTCTTTAAGTGTCATTTTAGTACTTGTGTTCGGAAACTAGAAAACAGAGAAAGTTTGTACTTTGTAACTTTCTCCTCTGTTTCACAAGTGATTTCGAATTGAAATGACAATACTTCGTTATAACAGCTTTAAATCTGAACAAACAAGTGTTATAAGGAATGAATCTTGTTCATCGGATGGTGATCTCTGTACAACATACTACTCTTTAGCCTATGTAATTCATCTTGAGCTTGACTTACTTCTGTGTTAGACTGGTCTCCGGAGGAGAAAACTTGTATGTTGTTGTTCACTTCAATCCAGCTCAATCCTGGATCTTTAGCAGAAGCTAATCCTCTAATCTTCCTTCTCATCTCTGCTACATCTTCCCATCTCCCATTCACAGCGTATAAATTCGATAGCAGAATGTGTGTTGCAGTGTCTTCTGGATCAAGTTTTAGTATTTGCTCAGCTGCATATAGTCCCATCTGCAAGTTTTTTGTGTTAACACAGGCGCTCAGCAGAGTTCTCCTGAGCTCTGCGTGGTTGTTCTTTGGAGGAGATTGTTCTATCAGTTCAAGTGCTTCATCTAAAGAACCCTGCTTTGATGCCACTTTCCTTCATTTGGTTCTATAGGAACTTACCTTCCTGCGTTGATCCCCTGTGGCTGCAGGCTGCTAATAAAGACAAGTATGTTATAGCATTCGGCCTGAAACCGTGTTCAAGTATTTGCTCGAAGAAACTGAGAGCCTTTTCTACCATTCCATGCTGACTATAAGCTCCTAGCATCGAGTTCCAACATTTCAAATCCGGATTTGACACAAGAGAGAATTCTGATTCTGCAATTTGGTATTTGCCATATTTCCCATACATATCTACTAGGGCTCCGCATACTGACATAACACTATCAAATCCTGTCTTTATGGCAAGAGATTGAAACAATTCACCTTGTCTTAACAATGCCATGTCTGAACATGCTCCTAAGACTCTGCTCAGTGAAAAACCATCAGTTGTATTTTGGTCTCTGTACATTTCAATGAAGAGTTGGACCGCGTATTCACCATTTCCAAGTCTAGATGCTCTACGATCATCTCAGTCCATAGAACAACATCCCTTTCTGCGATCACACCAAACACCTTCTGTGCAGATTCAGCTTCCCTGTTTTTGAAGTACATGGACAAGAGTGTTGTTCCAACAAAAACACTGCCTTTCTACAAACACCTACCCGTTTATCTGTGAGATCTTATGCGCCTTTTTTTAACTTAAGGCTTAACGTGGAAGGGCGTTTGCGTCAAGATGAGGAACAAACTATTCTCTTCCGTTTATCAACCTTGTTCAATCCCGTAGTCCTATTCTGTATATATCTAAAGATATTGGGGCTAGCTGTGCAGAGTACCTGCTGAGGTTAATCCTTTTTCTCTTATGTTATTTGCATATCAACTGCTCCATCCCTGCGTATCAAGATTGGATATGATCTGCTATTATGTTTGTGTGAGAAACCAGCCATGTTAGCTCAGACTCTATCTAGTCTTCCGATGATTTCTCTAGCTACAAAAAAACTTAATGCATTTCTGTTGATTCCTGTTTAATAATATCCATTGTATTTTCCTGTTAGATGTTTGCGGGCAGTCTGTGATTCATGGACCCAATTTGTGGAATTCCCATTTGAAGAAAGTACAAATGCTTCATCTTCAAAGAGAAGAAAACATTTGCTTGAGACTTCTGGGGTTGAAAAGAACTGTAAACTACATCCTCAGGCTTTTGAAGATGCCAAAGATTGTCTGCTTTCGTTGCAAAATTCAGTTGTTAAGCTACATCAGAAGAAACTATTTCCATATAACCCAGAAGCTCTTCTTCGACGGTTAGTGTAACGCTGCTACAATATATTCACCCTATGTATATATAACTTTTTGGCTCACAAATTGAATACTTCTTTTTGGCTCATAAATTCACGATCAGATGCCAACACAAAGAAGACTCCTTTCCAGATCAAATTGCAAACTAATTGGCTCACAAACTGAATTGTATGTAAGTTAAAGAGAAAATCTCATGTCCAATCGAATTTTCTTAGGGTTGTGACACAAGTGTAGCTGACATGAGTTGTGTTTCTGCTTCTGCAGAGAGATCCTAAATTCTTTGTTGGTGCACCTGCTATGAAACAGAGAGCATTATGTTCTTGCCTCCATAATCCAAATCTGAAAGGTATAGGATACTCTGGTCAAGCTAATATGAAACTGCCCCAGCCAAATACAGTAAGCAATGAAGAAGTATCAAAATTACAGTGTAGAAATAACCAAAAATCACAAATATTGAAACTCTCTTATTCATGTCATATATAGATGTAATTGAGCCCAAATGGTACACAGTTGTTATCATTTTACATTTAGTTATATTTCGCTGCTATTTCTTGTAGCAGTTGAGAAAGTTGTTGTGGCTTAGTGAGAATAGGTAATGATGTTTAATATTTGAATAATTCTTAAATAAGTCTTTTTTTTTTTTTTTTTTCTATTTATAATGAGAATATAGTACTGTTAACAAAGATATTTGAGTGATCTCTTCTAAGCGTTTCTGACTTTCCCTAAACATATAGGAAATATTCACTCATAATAAAGACATCGAGCGAGATATCGCGCATCCAAAAAGAAAA
This sequence comes from Camelina laxa, assembly GCA_024034495.1. Lineage (NCBI taxonomy): Eukaryota > Viridiplantae > Streptophyta > Magnoliopsida > Brassicales > Brassicaceae > Camelina > Camelina laxa. Next base: position 11,517,793 of record CM043882.1, on the reverse strand, counting down.
AAAAAACCTTTGCGATGCGACGGAGATCGAGGGCTTTGAAGATTTCCATATCTACGTCACCATCATCTTCTTTAATTTATGTCCTCCTCCTAAACTTGCTGTGCTTTGTTTTCTTCATCTTTTCCCTATCAAAAGTTCTGCACCCACACCGTACGTCTCCGGTCTCCTGGTTAGTTAGTTTCTTATCTTGGATACACACTTTTTTTTTGTTTTCTTCGTCTAACATTCGTTTGTATTAGCAGATGGAATCTTGTCCGTGTAATTGCAGAAGAGAGTGTGCGTTTGCGCCCTACTTGCCGGCGAACAAACCGGAGGAGCTATATGCATTGTTGTCTGAGGGGGGAATTGATCTGACGGCTGCTGCTAGACTTCTCGTGTGTGCTGGTAGCCATCGCCAGCGGAAAGATTACGTGGACTGGTTATGTCACATGGCAAAATCCCCTAGCTTCAGAAGCCCTGATGAACCTGAGATTCCCACTGATGAACTTGAGCTCCAACTTGAAATTGCCAAGAGGGAACACGTCGAGCTTATGAAAAAAATCGATCTTATATATGCTGCAAGGACACGTGAACTGGATCTTAAATATGCTGCAAGGACACCTGACCATGCATCCAACATCCAACACTAAGATCACGTCTTTGAAGCCAATCTAATCAGTACTAGTCTTTTGATTATTATTATTATTATTATTTGGATTTGAATTGCTGAATCTCTGTTATCCCTTTTCGATTTGAGTTGTTCTTTTTCTTATTGAAATTTTATATTATTGATTGGATTTGAAATCCCTATATTTGTAAAACACAAGTACAAATATCAAACAAGGCACCTTGAAGAACAGAGTCACTTGAAGATCCTCTTTCTAGTTTCTCTATTTCGTTCGTGAACAAATTAGTCTTTGTTTCTTCTGTTCTGCTTAAAAGTCTGTTTTAGCTGATGAAAGTAAATCATCCAGATTAACAAAGTATACTACTGTATCAATGTTTTTGTTTTTTTGGCTTACTTTTTTAACTTTCTCCTCTGTACAACATACTACTCTTTAACCTATGTAATTCATCTTGAGCTCGACTTACTTCTGTGTTACCAGAGGAGAAAACTTGTGTATTGTTGTTGTTCACTTCAATCCAGCTCAATCCTGGATCTTTAGCAAAAGCTAATCCTCTAATTTTCCTTCTCATCTCTGCTACATCTTCCCATCTCCCATTCACAGCGTATAAATTCGATAGCAGAATGTGTGTTGCAGTGTCTTCTGGATCAAGTTTTAGTATTTGCTCAGCTGCATATAGTCCCATCTGCAAGTTTCTTGTGTTAACACAAGCGCTTAGCAGAGTTCTCCAGAGCTCTGCCTGGTTGTTCTCTGGAGGAGATTGTTCTATCAGTTCAAGTGCTTCATCTAATAACCCAGCTTTTGATACCAAACTCACCATGCAAGAATAATGTTTCAACCCTGCTTCAATGCCACTTTCATTCATTTGGTTCCATAGGAACTTACCTTCCTGCGTTGATCCCCTGTGGCTGCAGGCTGCTAGTAAAGACAAGTATGTTATAGCATCCGGCCTGAAACCGTTTTCAAGTATTTGCTCGAAGAAACTCAGAGCCTCTTCTACCATTCCATGCTGACTATAAGCTCCTAGCATCGAGTTCCAACATTTCAAATCCGGATTTGACACAAGAGAGAATACTGATTCTGCAGTTTCGTATTTGCCAATTTTCCCATACATGTCTACTAAGGCTCCACATACTGACATAACACTATCAAATCCTGTCTTTATGGCAAGAGATTGAAACACTTCACCTTGTCTTAACATTGCCATGTCTGAACATGCTCCTAAGACACTGCTCAGTGAAAAACCATCAGTTGTATTTTTTTCTCTGTACATTTCAATGAAGAGTTGGACCGCGTATTCACCATTTCCAAGTCTAGAATGCCCTACGATCATCTCAGTCCAGAGAACAACATCCCTTTCTGTGATCACACCAAACACCTTCTGCGCAGATTCAGCTTCCCCGTTTTTGAAGTACATGGACAAGAGTGTTGTTCCAACAAAAACACTCCTTTCATATCCTAATTTCGTGACTTGTCCATGGAGAAGCTTCCCATGAATAGACCATTCAGGTTCCGCTGTCGCAGATATAGCAGCGGAGAAAGTATATTCATCCGGACGAGGCATGGCCATCCTCTGTAACCTTCGAAACATTATAATCGCTTGCTCTCCAAAGCCGTTCTCTGAGCACCCCGAAATAACCGAGTTCCATGAAATCATATTTGGTTTACGAATCCTCTCAAAGACATAGAGTGCTCCTTTTATGTCTCCACAACTGCAGTACATGTCAAGAAGAGCATTTTCAACAGGTAAATCAGCTAAATGATCCGAGACTGTTATCATACGGGCATGGATTAGCTTCCCCAGTGAATAGCTTCCCAGTTTACTACAAGCATTTAGCACCATCGAATACGTGAACTGCGTTGGATCAACACCAGACATCAACATGTTTCTAAAGAGCATAAGCCCATCTTCTATCTTATCGTTTCTCAAACTCCCAACTATGATTGTGTTCCAAGCCACCGCGTCTCCATCATTTACACACTCAAACATTCTCCTCGCAGATTCTAAGTCCCCGCAACTAGAATACATCCCCAAAACAGATGTCTGGACAACCACATTATCTAAATATCCAAGCTTTACAATCTGCGAATGTAGTGATGATCCCATTAAAACATCCTGAAGCACAGTACATACTTGCACTAAGCTAGTAAAAGTCGAACCATTAGGCTTCAAAGAATCAGATGCCATATGGGTTATCAAACTAAACGCATAACTTGCATAATCTGGGTTACGGGAATACGCTGAGTAAAGCGCATTGTAAGAAACCACGTTTCTCTCAGGCATTTTGTCGAACACTTTCCGGGCTTGTTCTAGACAACCACACCTGACGTACATCGAAATGAGGTTGTTGTTAGCGAACGGAGACTCGGAATCTGCGCCGGCGCCGGCGGTGAGGACGAGAGCGTGGAGCTGACGCGCCCGTTTTAGTGCCGTAAACGATACGCATTTCCGTATAAGTTCTACTACGGAGGAAGCTACTTCGTTCAACGGCATAAAAAAAAGCTAATTTCAAGTTTGGGACGCAGAGGAATCTAAAACGCTGCGTTTTAATTAATTCTCTGTTAATTTCGAAAACGGTGCGTTTTATTTGACCTCTCCTTAAAAGAAAAAAGAAGGGTTTATTGCCGGCGGCGAGAGAGAGAACAGTCGTCGGAAAAAATGGCTACCGGGACGATAGCAACTCGTCTTCATCTCTTGATCGATCGTTGTGTTCGCGGTTACGCGGTGAGTAGTAATCCTCCAACTATTTGTTCTCTGTTGCGTTGTGATTTAGCGTAGCTTAAATTGTTTATGTGGTTTGTATAATTAACGCAATGGTCATGTAGGAAAGAGAAGAGACAAGTTCGCCGACGAAGGAAGCGGAGAAGGATCTGCTTCTTTCTCAATCTCAGGTACATCTTTGTTAATGCATAGTATGTGGAATTGTGTGTTAACGGACAAAGATTGGTTTGATTTTTAAGGTATTGAGAGAGATACAGTCTTGGAGTAGCGAAACTGTAAGTGATTCGGCTGTGAGTTCATTTCTTTGAGAATTCTTCTGTGTATGTGTTAGATTTTTTAAGGTTGGTTGATTAGTTAATATCAAACAGGAAGAGGAAGAAGAGACTACTGATCATGAGGATGGAACTGATGCTGCTTTATGCTTGGAAAGAGTTGTAGCTGATCTTGTAAGTTCCTCATTCCCACGTTCAGAAAAATTGTACCTTTGATGGAATTTGGCGAACAAACCAGTATCCTTTAGCTTGATTTGGTTTCCTCTGGGGTTTTTCTGGCAGGTTGGTTTGTTGGGTATGAAGAATGTGCATGTTAAACATTTGGCTGGCAACATTCTTGTGGAAGTATCCGAGTGTCTTGTTGAATCTGTATGTTGTTGCTTCCGTCTGCCTCACTTGAGATTTTAGAATTGTTGTATCTTTCAGAACTTATACCTACTCTTTTTTTTTTTCCTAGGGAAGTCAATGGGATGATTTCACTCGTTTGCTTTGTGAATGTTTGCGCTTAGCAGTTATCTACAGTTGCCCAATCCCTGCTGTTTCTTCATCAACTGGATTTGGAAGTTCGGATCTACATTTCCTGGGTTCTGATGTTCTTAAATGTAAGCTGGAAAAGGCTAACTGGTACATGGTGTCTGATATTTTTCGAATTCTTCGTAATATATTGAAGCGATTGAGCCTAGAAGAAAATGAGGATCTTCTTGATGTATACTTGGAATCTGTCAACTCTACACTTGCAAAAGTTCCTTGGTGCCGAGTGGACACTGTTTTCTCTCATCAGCAAGGTAGTGGAACTTTTGGAAGCACTGAAAACTGTGAGGAAGCAACAATATTTCTTGGGAGCTTTGTTCAGTTTCTCTGTTCCGTGGTTCAGCAGGTTCCCTTTGCCGAAGATTCTGATGGTTTTGAACCTACACGTTTGATCCTCCAAAAGACCATTCAGCTTGTTCCAGATCTCCTCCGTTGGTGCCAACCAAAATTAGAAAGTCCAAATGGCTCTTCCATGTCAAGATACCTAGGTCACAAGTTGCTGGTTCGTTTTTCCATCTGTTTAGAATCGTACAAGTTCAGATATCATCTTTGCTTTGTTTCTAGATTTCTCGGATAGTTCATCCTACGCTACTTTCTTCCCCCCTTTTTGTAGGTCCTGATGATCAGGCTCACTTATCAGTCCAATATAAAATGTACCATTCTTCTTTCGTGGCTGCAATATTTACAACGCCAATTTCAAGGCCTTCTTCAACCCAGCCTAACGAGAATTAAACCCGTCCAAGATAATTGTTTGGAAGGTTCGCCATTTTTTGTGAGTTTTTCTGATAGGGAGGTCAATGAGACGCATTCTAATCATTTGCAAAGACTTTCGGTGTTTCTGTTCCTACGGTGCTCCTTCACTCTGCTTTACTCGAGTAGACATACCGACAAGCACTGTGAGTTTGATTGTAGTAAGAAAGGAATGGAAGTGATGTTTAAATGGATTGAACGACAGATTCCAGGTGATACATTTTCAGACCACAGAGTTTATACCAAGAAGAGTGTTGTCTTTTCTGCATCCTTCGTCCGGTTGTTCATGCATGAGGTTTTAGTTTATCCTTCTGTATCTGTCATTCGTTTTTGGGGCTTTAGTTTAACACCATACAGTAGATCTCTATTATATCTTCTCTATGTTTAATTGTAGGATGATCTACTATTTAAAGTCCTCCTGCAATTCCTGTCTGTACCATTGCATAGAGAAGAACTGTAAGTTGGGTAAACACTGCCTTTCTACAAACACCTACCCATATTTCTGTGAGGTCTTATGGGCGTGTTATATGTGTAAGGCTTAACGTGGAAGGGCATTTGCTTCAAGATGAGGAACAAACTATTCTCTTCCGTTTATCAACCTTGTTCAATCCTGTTGTCCTATTCTGTATATTTCTTTCAGAGGTAATTTTTGTAAAGCATCCACATAAGGGAATCTCTTGTTCTATGTTCCATGTAGCCTTTGGTAATTTGTTCAATCACTGATGAGATTTCTTAACGCGACACGTCTGTTTTTCCATTGTCAGTTGCATTATGATCATCAAGTCCTTCTTGATTACCTAATATCTAAAGACATCGGGGCTAGCTGTGCAGAGTACCTGCTGAGGTTAATCCTTTTTCTCTTATGTTATTTGCATATCAACTGCTCCATCCCTGCGTATTAAGATTGGATATGATTTGCTATTATGTTTGTGTGACAGCAGCCATGTTAGCTCAGACTCTAGTCTTTGATTTCTCTAGCTGCAAAAATAACCTAATGCCTTTCCCAAACAAATACATAATATTGGTTGACTCCTGTTTAACATCCATTGTATTTTCCTGGTAGATGTTTGCGGGCAGTCTGTGATTCATGGACCCTATTTGTGGCATTCCCATTTGAAGGAAGTACAAATGCTTCATCTTCAAAGAGAAAAAAACTTTTGCTTGAGACTTCTGGGGTTGAAAAGAACTGTAAACTACATCCTCAGGCTTTTGAAGATGCCAAAGATTGTCTGCTTTCGTTACAAAACTCAGTTGTTAAGCTACATCAGAAGAAAATATTTCCATACAACCCAGAAGCTCTTCTACGACGGTTAGTCTATCACCGCTACAATAAACTCACCCTATGTATAGAATCACCTAATCTAACATCTTTTTGTCATTTTGAGGCAGTTTGTCAAGGTTTCAAGAGCTCTGTCTATCCAAGGAGTAATTTATCTGGACCAAAGGTAGTTCAGTTGCATACTCGATGTGGATTCTAAAGAACTGTTATATGGAAATTGTCATATTCTTAATTGTTATTCCAAGAAAAATTTGGTGATAGAAGTCTTTAACCTCTCAGTTTAGCTACTCAGGTGAGATTCTCTGAGAGAGAAGGATCAGATGCCAAGCAAAGAAGTCTTCTTTCCAGATCAAATTGCATACTAATTGGCTCGCAAGTAGAATTGTATGTAAGTTAAGAGAATCTCATGTCTAATCGAATTTTCTTGGGGTTGTGACACAAGTGTAGCTGACATGAGGTGTGTTTCTGCAGAGAGATCCTAAATTCTTTGTTGGTGCACCTGCTATAAAACAGAGAGCATTATGTTCTTGCCTCCATAATCCAAATCTGAAAGGTATAAGATACTCTGGTCAAGCTAATGTGAAACTGCCCAGCCAGATACAGTAAGCAATGAAGTGTCAAAATTACAGTGTAGAAACCAAAATTCACAAATATTGGAACTCTTTTATTCATATCATAGATGTAATTGAGCCCAAATCATAACACAGTTGTTATCATTTTACATTTAGTTGTATTTCGCTGCTATTTCCTGTAGCAGTTGAGAAAGCTGTTGAGGCTTAGTGAGCATAGCCATGTGACCAGCTTCTTCAATCCGCTTCACTTCGTTAGGCTCGTAGTTACTAATCATCCACTTCTGAATCTCCTCTGGAAGCACATTGTCACCTTCACAGACAATAAACACTCTCTTTCCAGATCCATACCTCTCCTTGGATATCAAATCTTCACCTCCCATTTCCTTAGTGTATAACCAGCTCGGTTTCACCAACGCCATTGCTAATTCTAGATCCTGCAATTAAATGACCAACAGTGACCACCTGATCTCAGACAAAGATTATCTTAACTCACTATACACTACTATGCTATATTCGTAACTTTAGACTCACCTCTAACTGGCAATTACTATATGCTTTCTCCTTCATGAAACTAGTACCGAACATAACTGAACTCGGTGGGTGTTCTGGTCCTTCCTCGAATGTAAACTCACTATCCATGGCGAAACCCTCTGGTAGTCTCTTAAAGTACTGCATATATACAAACAAAATGTGACATGCGATTAGCAGATAAGTTCACAAGGATATGGTCTCAAACAAGATAAGAGAAAGATAATTTTATTTCCGGCTACCTCTTGAATCAAAACCGCCGGAGGAGAACCATGGTGCGGCATATAAGCAGAGAGGAAGATTCCAACAGAGACTTTGGTCGGAAATCTTTCCATAGCGAGAGAAGTTCCAATGCCACCGTAGCTATGACCAACGAGAACCACCTTCTCATTCTCAGGAAGAGACTCCATGAAACTCATCAAAGGCTCAAGATGCTCGGACACCAAACGAACCTCATCGAGCCGCCTCGTGTCGATCCCGGACCCACCAAGCTCGATAGCTGTCACACGTTGACCATCACCCTTGAGCTTTGCAGCTAGTTTGAACCAGCACCATGCTCCATGACATGAGCCGTGGACAAAGACGAAGTGATGGAGTTGTTGTTGCTGCATGTGTTGTGTTTGCATTTGGTATTGTTTGGTAAGTCATGTTATCTTCGTCCAATTCGTGTTGTTATATAGGCAGCCATACCCATCAACATCAGGGCACACATTGGTTTAATTGAGGACACGTGTTAAATTGTTTATCCAAAGAATAACTATAAGATATTAAGGAAAAAAGTCTTTGAAAATCTTTATAAAAAATGGGGTGAATCTATTTTGATATTTAAAAGATAGACAATTTTATTCACGTACAATGTTTTAATAGATTAGGTTATACTGTCGTCAAGATTTAGTATTCACGGTTTAAAATGTATGGTTTAGAGTTTTGTTGCAATAGCTTACAACTTTAAATGTAAAACTTCAGGTTGGCGGTTTAGATTTTAATATATTTTATTAAATTTTAAAAGCTATACATATTTATTATTTATTATAAGATAAATTTCAGCTATTTATATATATATTTTTTTCGAATAACTACAATATATGAAGTGGACCATATTTCTGATTTCGTAATATGAACTCAATCATACTTACATACTTTATTTTTATTTTTTTTTGTCTTTTGTCGGCAATCAAATTTTCATCTAAGAATATGTTTACCCTCTTGTTCAAGGTTTGTCTTTCAAAATTAAATTTATCTATAGATTCACATATATCCTTATCGATTCATTGACATCTCTATAATAATTTTGTCACGTATTAGTTTTTTTTGTGTGTGGGTGAAACGTGTTTAATATTATAAACTAGATAGTAATCCGTACTACAACACGGGCAAAATATTTATATATAATTGTATTCTTTTAAATATATGATTTAAGTTTGGTTTTATTTTGGATTATTACACGTATATAACTTTAAAGTATCTACTTTAGAATGGAAAACACGTCCATGTTCCGTTCAATCTCCTCTCGTCTCATATTCATCAGAATTTTTTCTGTTTTATTGTAACGCTCCGATCATCACCTTACTTAGTGGGCCCACCCATATCCAATCCAGGCTTATGGGCCCACTTCGTTTAGTGGGCCAACGTCCATTCTCGGCCAGTGGGCCTATCCGTATCCGATGACCGATTTGCTACGTCCGGAAGACTTTAAAAATTTGAATTTTCCATTTGAATATTTAGTTAACCTTGAGAATAGTTGCATTATCAAAAAGTAGAATCCAAATATTCGGGAAAACTTTATTAATAACTCATAAGAGTTGGAATAAAACCAAGCTCAACAAAAATTATAAACCAAGTAACTATTAACTTATTAAATCCTTGACATTTACAAAATTAGGATTAAAAATTTATGAAAATAATAGTTTATTATAATATTTAAGTTGATTTATCAAGTTCATAAATTGATTTAGGGTTATAAGTTTTAGTTGTATAAGAATATTCACTAATACTCATTACCCGTATTTATCCCATCTCAAAAAAAAGTACCCTTAATCTTAGGGTCGAGTAAAATTATAATTCTATTACCTGTAGGTAAATGTCGAATATAAAGTATTCATTTTTCTAATATTTATCATAATATTTGATCCTTATTAGACTCATTAATTGATATGGAAATACCCGTTATTAAATGTTTATTATATTACCCATATATTATAAATAAATCTTAAAGTGTTTTAGAATAACTTTTCAAATCAAAACTATATAGTTTTGAAGTTTGTAATTTAATATTTTGAAACTTTATGTTGCATATATTTTGGGAACTATATGTTGCTATTTTCAAAGCGGACTAAACTGTTGACTGATTTATTTGTCTTGACCGCTATCACCATTCATATCCTTAAAGTTCTTAAATTGATTATTATAATTTTTAGTTGTATAAGGATAGATACTAATACATGTTATCCGTATTCATCCTGACTCGAAAAATATATTTGTGATCTTAGGATCGGATAAAGAGTATTATAATTATATTACCTATGGGTAAAGATAAAGAATCAAATATTCATTTTTTTAATACACGTCTCATTACCCAACCCATTATTGGATTCATTACTCTACCTATAAATATCTATTTTCTAATGTTTATATAAGTCTATATTCATTCTACACTTAAAAGTGATTTAGAATGATTTTGTAACATAAAATTAGAAGTTTTGTTTTGTTATGAAGTTGTAGTACAAACTAATATGGTTTGTTTATTTTGAAAAGATAAATGAGTTTTGAATTTACCCAGGTCAAATTAATACATGCATGTAACTATTATGAATGTAAATATATGTTCAGAAAATAGTATAAATATTATATAATTTTCTGAGTTTTTCTTTTATAAAATCAGAAGCTAAAATTGTTTTTAACGTCATGAGCTAAAATTATTTATATTTATAAATATATAAATATAAATACTACAATATAGCATTAAAATAATCAATTAAAACCTAAATCCCGAATACATAATGAGATTATTCACTTCATACTTCAAACTGTTTATAATGACCCGTACTAATTTTTTTTTAACAAATGTTGTTAAATTTATTTTAAAATATATTGAAATCTGAAAATTTTGAACCGATTCAGAGTAAATCAATCAACAATTGTGTCATAAGGAGCTACTTTAGCTATCCTGAATAATAGTTTGGATATAGTTTTAAAACCTAGTTAAAACACCCACAAAAGAATAATACAATTTCAAATAAAAAAAAATCATTTCCATATTTAAAAGACATTCTCTTTAAATTACAAAACCAATTATAAATGCAAAACTTTTGATTATTTTACAAAGTGAAGTCATGCGAAAACTTATTCATCTCTCTTATCTTCCTTCTCATTAGATACAATTTCTTGTAATATAAAATCCAAAGCAGTCTCCTCATGCTTTTCACCTTTTTGAATTACTCTATACATGTAAGCTTGAACTCATATGGATGCCAACAGGAAGAATCTTAATAAACATCGTTCGACCAAAGTAATCAACACCAATGTGCCCACGCAAAGATTCATAATCAAGGCCAAGCATTCTACACCAGCATGCCAAAAATCAACCTCATCACCACTTTCATACGGGAGAGGCAGACCATCACTTGAGACTTCCTTTCCACTACTCTCTATACCAACCAGCAATTTTTTTAAAAAAGTATAGATATGAGAGAGCCAAGATTAAGAAGACAAAAGGGAAACCCAGTTCACATGCCTGTTGAATATGCATACAAAATTTTTCAAGGTTTGAGAGTAAATTAAGATGGTCTGAGACAAAAAATGTTAATGGAGGATGAAAATCTTAACCTGAGATATTTTGCATGTTGTTCTTTCCTTTCGATCAACCAATCTTGTTCTTACTCTGGCAGGATATCTAAGAAACCATACATTCTATAAACTCAACAACCCTAAAAACACCATAAATCGTTGAAAGCCACAAAATCAACCTCTCACTCTCCCATGAAGTTGCTTATACTCGGCCGATAGCAAATATATCCATTGACTCTCAATATAGATTCACATAATTTAGCATCTAGAGTAGTCATATGTGTTCATATACTTGAGCCCATAATTTAGTCATAACTTAGACAACCAAATTAGACAAACCAAACCTACAACTTAGACAATAAAAATCTGCAAATTAATTAATCAAAACCCTACAGCTTAGACAATAAAAAACCTTAAAAAACTATACAACATAATAAAAAATGGTTTAAGAACCGAAACAACAAAAACAATTGAAACTCACAAAAAACTGAACACATAGAACATTTCATATATACTTGTGCAGATAATTTTCTGAGATTTGACTAACCTTGCTCATTCATCTTGTTCTTTGCTTCAAACGTGTCACTATCATTGGAGCCTGTGAACTCTTGCATGTCTTTGTTATTATATTAAACCTATTCTGAAAAATTGGAAACCATAAGTAGATATAGTCCCCCACAAAAACATAAGAAGCTCTGGTTTTAGTGTACATATAAGACAGAGAGTTGTGAGAAGAAGGTTTTTTGTTTCCAACACGTCACTCACATCAAAATATTCTGCCCCGTGAATACGATAGGTCTAGGTCACTCTCCAGACCCAGTTGCTTCACCTGCGCGGCAAAGCCAATAGTTTCAGATTGATTGAAAGAACAAAAGTGAATCTCTCCTCTTTTTTTTTTTTTTTTTTAAATTGTAATAAATTCATTTGTGGTTAGTTCATCAGTCCAAAAGATACATCAATCCACAAATCACTAATCACTGCAAATAAAAAGGGATTTTGGCAAAGAGGTAACAGCATAAGAGAGTGCTTAATCGATGGATGAACAATATGAATGAGCTAATGTCTATTCCATTATAAAAAAAAAGTTACGTCATGCTACTGTGGTTTAATCATTTACCACAGTTCATTGGTAGAATAAAGCTGTATATATGGACAATATGAATTGAACTTATGCTGATAGATGATCATTTCCCTTCTTTTTTTTTTTTTTTTTTTTATGGATGATCATTTCCCTCTATACATTTTGACTTTTAATTGATATTCCAAAATCGTCGTACCTCTATACATTTTGACTTTTAATTGATATTCCAAAATCGTCGTAGAAAATGAAAGATGAATAGTCAAGGGGACTGACCTAGAAGAGAGAGAGATTTACAAAAGCGTATTAAGGCAAAGGGTTGGACTCATGTTCAGAGTCGATCTGGTGCTTCTTCTTCTTCAAATTGATCACCGAATCATCTCAGATCTCTTTTCTACTCATACCATCTTCGCCTCTCTTTCTTTACAATCACCTTTCTAATCCTATAGAGACAAAAAGAAAGTCACTTAAGTTATTGGAATTCTGATTCAAGTGTTGATTCCAGCGAAACACAAAGACGAAGAATTCATTTATATTCCTGAAAAACCATGAAAAAAAAAGTTAAAAACCCCAAATATCAAAAATCAAAGTAATACATAAAGCAGAGTGAGAACAATTTGGTTTTAGGTCGAAATCGAATTACCTTGTTGTCGCCGATAAACTCATTCTAGCCAACTTCTTCAAAACTGTTCTTTAGATTTCTATATCTGTAGGCGTTCAATGCATCGACAGTTTTCAAAATCTGAGAGACTAATATTAATTGAAAGAGGTTTCAGAGAAATCCAGAGAGAGAGAGGAACACAAAGAAGTAGCTGGTAATTTGGACTTGTAGGGTAGGGTTTAAAAAGCTGGTACATCTCCTAAAATCAAAACGAATTAGGAGAGTGATAAGAAAAAGAACACGATTCCCTCTTTTTATTATATGAGTAACAATACAACGGAATAGCTCAGAGTTACTAGACGCAGCTAGAACATTCCTCTGGCTCCTTCAGAAGTCTCACACGACTCTGTTTCCTAACAAACTCAAAACATGAATGACAACAAACAATTATTCTCCCCTTTTATATCACCAAAGACTCGCACGTGTAAACTTTTCCTTCCGCACGTGCTCCTCAACTCTCATTTCTCCTTCGAATGTACACTCTATGGGGCTTATCAATACCCCCCCCTTCCGAAATGCAGCTTGTCCTCAAGCGCCAAGGTTGGGTATTGCTTCTGTAATTTCTTGACCACCTCCCATGTATCCTCGTGATTAGGTAAGCCCTTCCAATGCACCAATGCCTCCAGAACACCCTTCTCATTTTACCGGGTCTCCAACACTGCTTCCGGTTCAACCATCAACTCATCAGCGTCATTAAACAATACGGGTAAGGGAATGACCTGATTATGCTCGCCCAAAACCTTCTTTATTTGTGACACATGGAACACTGGATGTATCTTCGACTCTTTAGGCAAATGCAAACGATAAGCAGCTTTACCAATTCGTTCCATGATTTCAAACGGACCATAGAACTTCGCAGCAAGTTTCTGACAAGCACGCTTAGCTACTGATTGCTGACGATACGGTCGGAGTTTCAGGAACACCCAATCACCAACTTCATATTCAATATCTCTCCTATGTTTATCCGCATTATTCTTCATCAGTTGTTGTGCGTGCGTCAAGTGTTGCTTGATCTGTGAAAGCATGACATCTCTCTCTTTCAACATTTCTTCTAATTCAAAAACCTTTGTGGAGTTTTCCTCGAATCGCAAGATAGCTGGAGGATCACGTCCATACAACACCTTGAAAGGAGACGTCTTCAATGCAGTGTGATATGATGAATTGTACCACAGCTCTGCCCACGACAAGTACTGATGCCATGATTTCGGGTGAGCTGATGCAAAACATCTAAGCTATGTTTCAAGACACATGTTCAGCACTTCAGTTTGACCATCGGTCTGAGGATGGAATGCAGTGTTATACTTGAGCTTTGTTCCCGACAGCTTAAAACAATCTCTCCAAAATGAGCTTAAGAAAGTGTTACCTCTGTCCGAGACTATCGAAGCAGGATATCCATGTAGGCGGACCACCTCTTTGACAAACAATTGAGCCACGTCTGAAGATGAAAATGGGTGCTTAAGACTCAAGAAATGGCTAAACTTGCTCAGTCTATCAACCACCACCAAAATCACGTTTTTACGATTGGAAGTAGGTAAGCCCTCTACAAAATCCATCGATATATCCTCCCACACCTGTTGTGGTATCGGTAGCGGTTGAAGTAATCCATCTGGAGACAAGGTAGAGTATTTATGACGTTGGCAAATGTCACACTCCGATACAAATTTCTGCACATCCTTCATCAAACCTTCCCAATGCAAAGACTGTTGTAGTTCCTAACTGTCTTCAACACTCCCGAGTGGCCCCCCATGATACCAGTGTGATACTCCTCCAAAATAATTGGGATAAACTTCGATTTTTAGGTAGTACCAATCTGTTTTTAAACCACAATCTCCCATCCCTCACTGAGTATCCACTCTTCGTATCAGGCGCTGACAAACAAGACTAAATCCTCTCCTGAATATGTGAGTCTTTATCGATCTCCTCATACATGTCTTGTAGTTGTAACACTGTAGGAACCGTCAATGCCATTAAAACTGATGATGGAACTACACCCATAGGTTGAGTCATCCTCGAAAGTCCATCAGCTGCAGTGTTCTCGACTCCAGGTTTGTAAATGATCTCGAAATCATAGTTCAACAACTTCACCAGCCATTTCTGATAATCCATAGTAACTTCTCTCTGATCCAACAAGAATTTCAAACTTTTTTGGTCAGTATGCACCACAAAGTGCCTTCCAAACAAATAGTGTTTCCACTTTTGAATAGCTAACACTATTGCCATCAATTCTCTCTCATAAACGGGCTTAAGTTGTTCCTTAGCATTTAAACCATGACTAAAATAAGCAATAGGTTTTTTGTTCTGCATCAAGACGGTACCCAGACCAAATCCGGACGCATCTGCTTCCACCGTAAACACCTGCTCAAAATCTGGTAAAGACAAAACCGGGGCAGTGGACATTGCTTTCTTAAACGTATCAAAGGCTACTTGTGCTACTTGATTCCATTCGAAACTGTCTTTTCGCAGCAAGTCTGTTAGGGGCCTTGCAAGAACTCCATAGCCTTTGATAAATCTTCTATAATAGCCTGTTAACCCTAAAAAGCCTCTCAATTCCTTCACTGACCTGGGAGTAAGCCATTGCACCATAGCTTTTGTCTTATCAGGATCGGTAGAAACTCCTTCTTTTGAAATGATATGTCCCAGATAATCAACTTGTTGCTGACAAAACATGCACTTCTTCTTGTTAGCAAACAATTGATGCTCCTCCAAGATCCTCATAACAATCTCTAAATGCTCCAAGTGTTGTGCCTTCGATGCACTATATATCAGAATATCGTCAAAGAATACCAAGATGAATTTCCTTAAGAAGGGTCTGAATAATTCATTCATCAAGGCCTGGAAAGTCGCCGGTGCATTTGTCAAACCGAATGGCATCACTAAAAATTTATAGTGTCCATCATGTGTTCTGAAAGCTGTCTTAGCAATATCTTCTTCTCTCATCCTTATTTGATGGTAGCCCGCACGTAAATCCAGCTTTGAGAATATCACCGAGCCATTCAACTCATCAAGAAGTTGATCAATCATTGGAATGGGGAATTTGTCCGGTATCGTTGCTTGATTAAGTGCCCTGTAATCAACACAAAATCTCCAGCTATCATCCTTCTTCTTTACTAAGAGAACATGGCTTGAGAATGGGCTCTGACTAGGCCTTATAATGCCTGCTTCCAACATTTCCTTCACCATTTTCTCCATTACTTCCTTCTGTGCGTGAGGGTAGCGATAAGGTCTAACACTTATGGCATCATTCCCTGGTAACAGATTAATAGAATGCTCTCGTCCTCTAATTGCAGGAAGGTCTGTAGGGATTGCAAACACTCTATCAAAACGCTCCAATATCTTTTGAATGTCATGATCTGCTAGTTGTGCTTTTTGATCTACTAACTGGCGGTTGTACAAAGCCACCTCCACCCCCTTTGTATTGACACTGTACCCACTTGTTAAAGATTTCAAAGACATCCTAGATATCTCCAAGTCAGATTCTCCCTTGATCGTGACAAGCCTATCCTTATATAAGAAGGACATTTCGTTTTTTAAATTGACTTGACAGTCTCCCAATGTACTCAACCAGTAAACTCCCAAAATAATATCGACCTGACCAAGCTCCAAGATCACAAAGTCAGTCGTGAACTCCAAATTCTGCACTTGAAAGCACACCTTCTCGCAAATTCCGGTACCATGAACTGTCACTCCTGACCCGAGTATCACATTTAATGCTGGGTGCTCTCTACTCTTCAGCTTGAGCTTCTTAACTGCCGAAGGAGATATAAAGTTGTGAGTTGCCCCACTGTCCAACATCATAATCACACTCGAAGTCCCCACTGTACCTCTTGTCTTTGTCGTAGAGTGTGACGAGATTCCTCTATAGGAACTGAATGATAAAGCCATACATTCACCTATAGGTTCTTCACATAACTCCTCCTCTCTGCTATCATCTAACACTTCCACTTCATACCCATTGAAGACTGCTAAGACTCTGAGTTCTTTGTTAGGGCATTTATGATCTTTGGACCAAGGTCCATCACATTTAAAACAAAGCCCCTTTCTTCTTTTCTCATCGAGCTCCGCATTAGAGTTGTGTCTACGTGGTCTTGGTTCTACCTTTGTTGGAAGTTTCTCTGAACCTTGAATCAAATCAGTAACAACAGCCTTTGTCTTCCAATTGTTTGTTGTATATGAGTGAGTCGTTTTGTTCTCCACGTTGAAATTCTCCTTATTTTCTTTGTTGGCTAATAAAAGTTCTTTCTTCACTACTCTCCGGAGAATACTAGACTCCATCGCTCTTGCTTCCGCCACCATTTCTGGAAGATCCCTTGGTTTCTGCATATGGACGAGTTCTTGCATTTCAGGTGTTAAGCCATTAAGAAAAATGCCTTCCAGTTTTTGGTCATCCAAGCCCGAAACTTGTGACGACAAATCTTCTGAACATAATCCGCTATGGATCCCGTTTGTTTAATACAGAAGAGCCTTTGACTTGGACCTCTAATCTTCAAGTTTCCAAAACGCAACAACAAACTCTTCTTGAACTGATCCCAGCTCACAAATTCCTTCCTGTTAACCTCCCAGTTATACCAACTCAAGGCTTCCCCTTGCAGGCTCACTGCCACCAATGCCAATTTCTCTGCATCATTGTATCCACCAGTTCTAAAGAATCTCTCCACTGTCGCGATCCAACCGTAGGTTCCCACACCCTCAAACACCGCCATGTCAACATTCCTGAGGAGATTCTCTCTAATCCCAGACCTAATCGAACTACGGCAAGGTTCCGCGATAAGAATTGGTACCTGATTGTTCTGATTCTGCGATCGCGAGTTGTTATCTTGACTCGTTCCTCCAAATTCTCGTATCGTAGGTTTCTCCGGTAAGGCGTTGAGTAAAAGATCGAGTTTACGCCCAATCTCGATCAATCTTTGATCGTGAGCTCCGATCGTATCACCCAAACCATCGATCCTTAAATCCAATCGAGTTTCCGAATGCCGCACCATCGTCGCCATGTCCGCTAACCGATTGTAACATTCCACCGCGGAAGCTTCCACTTGCTCCGCCGTCGCCGCTTCTTTGATTGGTGTCAACGTTTGCTCCAATCCCATCGTTGATCTTGAATTCGCTTTGAAATTTTTTTTTTCTCAAATTCGCCAAATCTAATCTTGAAAACGCGTTAGATTCAATCCGAGATCATAATCACACCATTTGATAAGAAAAAGAACATGATTCCCTCTTTTTATTATCTGAGTAACAATACAACGGAATAGCTCAGAGTTACTAGACGCAGCTAGAACATTCCTCTGGCTCCTTCAGAAGTCTCACACGACTCTGTTTCCTAACAAACTCAAAACATGAATGACAACAAACAATTAATCTCCCCTTTTATATCACCAAAAATCGCACGTGTAAACTTTTCCTTCCGCACGTGCTCCTCAACTCTCATTTCTCCTTCGAATGTACACTCTATGGGGCTTATCAGAGAGACGAAGATCCAGACTCCAAAGCAGAGGCCGAAAGAGAAAGCTTTTTAGGTTTAGTAAAATGTATGTAAATGAACGGCTAGGATTATTGCTAAAAAAAAAAGACACTTGATGGCTGAGATTATAACAGAAAAGTTTATAAGATCTGACTCGAAAATAGATCCGCGCGTTTATCCGACTGGATGACGATTAAACGATTATTTTACCTTTGACGAAAACTTATTATTTTGTCGTAACTCCAATAGTATACCCTTGTAATTGTTTACAAAATGAAAGTTTACTTCATAAACTGTATTTCAAAATAATAGTAGAAATGTAACTTAGTTGATTATTCTTGATTAGTGGACTAACCGATATAGTATAAGGTAGAGACGAGACACAAAAAAGAATAAACATTAGTGGGTTAACTTAGGATTTTTACGCAAAAAAAGATAGAAAAACCGAAAGAAAAAGTCTTGGACGGTTAAAGTTGATGAGCACGTGGAAAACATTGTGAAAATCCATATCGACAAATGTGAGACTGTTCTCTCTTTAATTCTTGTCAGATTAGTTAATAAAATAATAAATGGTCCACTACTTGGCAATTTTAGGCCATTGGAACTTTTTCGAGTCAAATTTGGTTATGCAAACGTTACTAGAAAAAGCAAAATGATAACAGAGAAATATAACGTATGAGAACGATGATAAAATAGTTAGAACCAGGTGTGATCTATTTATTTATATGTTTAATTTTAAGTTATTTGTTTGTGAGATATTTTATTTGATTCAAATAGGAAAAAAATCTTAGATGGTACTACTATATATATATACCTCTCACACATTGCATGGATCTGAAATATAATAAAATATAATTATATACTTTTAAAAGAATTTAGTAATTTATTGAATAAATTAATTATTTAATAGTTTATATTACATATATATTGTTTTAAATAAATATATTTCAAAACTTGTACAAAAATTATAAAAAAATTTCTTAATTATAGTTTTATAGCTTTTTAGTTCATTTTTTCCACTATCCAACAAATGCAAAAAAACTTATCTATTATTTATTATATTATTTAGATTCATTAAAAAAATAAATATTATTCAAACTGATTAATCAAAAACTAAAAACACTTTTCTGAGATGATTGATGAAGTCATATATAAAAATCATATGGAAAATGATTCAAATATACCAGTATAAGTGAGACCAAAACCTAACTTATATATATATTTACAATTCACAATAATTTAGTTTTAATAAACTACTATAAATAAATTATATATATACATATTAATTAACTATATAATGATAAATTACATATGATTAAAATAATATTAATAAGGGAATATAAATTGAAAAATAGTTACCTAATAATTTCATATGAATTATTTACACTAAAATAAATAAAACAATAGTAAAATATAAAATACACGACATATCTTAAGATGACAAGTAGAATTGAAAATAAAATTATACATCTTGATGTTCATGATATAGGAATAATATCTATGTAGTATTAATATCCAAAAAAAATTAAGAACAATTTAGATGATAGAAAAGTTAAATATTCTATCATATTTTAAAACAAAATGTCACATATATATATATATATATATCATATACACATGTTGAACTTTTTATAAACATAATAGCATATGCTATACACATGTTGAATTCTTACAAAAATGCAATAATTAATAATTCTAGTCAGTCTCTTTTCCTTATTTTTATACTAAATTTCAAACAAGATTAGATATATTGAGAGTATAGCACAAGTCTTATGCTTATTCATCCAATATTTATACTATTTTTCTTAAAAATGAATAAATTTAGAACTTGGAAGGAAATACAACTACGCAAGTATAACGCCAAAAGAAACTCTCAAAAGACAATACCGCAAGGAGAAAATATAAGAAAAAGAACAAATAATTCATTGCGGAAAAGTATAAATGACAACCCAATTTTAGTAATAGTGTAAAAGCTTGAAAACACTAAAGGGCCAAGAGAGAGGGAAAAACAAAGAGTTGAAAGAGACGAGACAAATAGTAACATGTCCTACATATGGAAAGATCGACAATAGATCTATCAATGACGAATGACCACAGAAGAAGACTGTTCAGATCGATCAAGAGGCATTTTCAACAGTAAATGCAACTAATGTGGACAAAATTAATCAACCACTCATCTATCATGAACGGTTTGAAGCATCTTGTTGGTTAAGTTAATCTCAAAGATGACACCATGCATTATATAAGATGCAGACTGGTATATCTAGCTGGGGAAAGTGATTTTCAGAGGACAACGATGAATGTGACAGCATCGTTTGATGGGAAGAAGCTGAACATTTTTCTCGTTTATGAATTAGTATGATGACCCTCTTGATTGGATTGGATGAGCAAGGTCCTACCAAAGCTACTTTCCTGATATAAATATTTTTACTGTAATTGGTAGAGAGAAGATGAGAACATATTACGGATTCAACTCCGCAACTTGTGCAACAAGTTAAACAAAGATCTAGTCAAGGTTAATGGATACGATTTTAATTGAGATATGATTGTGATTGAGATATGAATGTGATTGGGATATAATTGTGATCATATATTACATTAATTGTAATTAGGATCTCTAAGATCTCTTGTAGTCTATAAAAGACTTGTAAGTCATTCTAAACAATACACATAAATATTTCCTTGTGATATTCGATTTTTCATGGTATCAGAGCAGGTCGATCCTTTTGGATCGATTATGACGATCGTTAAAGACGATGGTGATGAAGATGACGACAATGGCTGACGGCGCCACGAATCTCGACAACCACAATGCTGCGACCCGACGAACCCGACGAACCCGATGAATCCGACAAACCCGACGAACCCGACAAACCCGACAAACAAGAACACGACTTGAAGGATGTAAAGGAATCCTTGTGTCATACACAACTCTTGTGTTGTGACATCGACGAACCAGATTACGACAAGACAAATCGAGAGACTCAACGGTGGAGTATAACACCTTGATGAATACCGAAACGGAGATGTGAAGATGAGGATATGATCAAGTTCAAGTTGGGCCTTTGCAAGCGGCATGCTCCAACTTGAGGGAGGGTATTACGGATTCAACTCCGCAACTTGTGCAACAAGTTAAACAAAGATCTAGTCAAGATTAATGGATACGATTTTAATTGAGATATGATTGTGATTGAGATATGATTGTGATTGGGATATAATTGTGATCATATATTACATTAATTGTAATTAGGATCTCTAAGATCTCTTGTAGTCTATAAAAGACTTGTAAGTCATTCTAAGCAATACACATAAATATTTCCTTGTGATCTTCGATTTTTCAGAACAAGATAAATATCACTTTCCACAATGAATAGCACATGTTTACCTCACGGGTCTAACATCTACTTTAGAATAGTGGGACTTTCCCAATTTGTGATTTTGGAGCCTGTGTCACTTTAAGATTTGATGTACCATTGTTCCCAGTAAGACCATTTGAACTTTGTTCCTGAACCAATGATAGTTGCTCTTGCTTCACGTTTTCACTTCATATAACTACATAACACATCTGTGATTGACAACAACAACCAAAATGTATCAAGATGAGCTCAATCCTAACTTGATTTGGTTGCATAACACAACCTAAGGCCCATTTAATAACTTTAAAAGCCCAAAAAAATATTTAGTAGCCAAAATTGTTGATGATATAAAAAGTGGATTATAAACATTAAGTAGCCAAAATTACATACTGTATGTAATGTATAACGTATGCTTTGTATAAATACGAGAGAAGAAGATTGGAATACAACAACTTATTTGTAAATTAAGCTTTGGGAGATGGCACGTGCCCTACCAACTTTACATTTAGATCCGCCCCTGTCACTCCTCCATAGTCCATACATTGATCTCGAAAGCTGAAGCTAATCTTCCTGATCCTAATCGCGATTATTCTAATTTCCAAGAATAATGCCAGTTAGTGAGATTGTGGCAGGGCCTGCTCTTGGACTTGTTCTTGAAGTCCTTCATAATGCTATCAAAAGAGCTATAGATAGATCTTTAACCTCAACATACATCTTTGACCGTCTCGATGCAACAATCTTTAGGATCACTCCGTTGGTGGCTCAAGTTTATTAGCTTAGCGAAGAAGTGGAAGATCCACTGAGGAAAGTCATTGAAGATCTTAAGCATCTCCTTGAAAAGGCCGTTTCTCTTGTTGAGGCTTATCCGGAACTCAGACGCAGAAACTTACTCAAGAAGTTCAGGTTTGTATGTAATATATATGAAGTCGCCGTAGAACAACATCTTTAGGTATTAATTTTATAATATGAAATAACATGTACTTGTGTTTTTTTTATATATGAAATATAGCATGTGTACGTATCATTTTTGTGGTTTTGAACATTAGGTGTGGTAGGTGTGGATGTTCAAGTCAATCAATGGGCAGATATCAAAGAACTCATGGCCAAAGTGTCTGAAATGAAGACTTCTACTTGAGGAAATCACGCGTCAACCAACAGACTGTATTTGTTTCAAGAGCAGTCATAGCATATCGCAAAGTAGTAATCAAGATATTGTAGAAGAAACAGACCAATCTTCAGAAGAAACCGCTGAATGCTCGAGTGATGGATCTAAACCGAAGTTTGATATCCAAATTCGCTGGAGCTCAAGAAAACAGAACAAAGACCACGAAATGCGATTCGTTTACAACTAATGATTTCTTGACGTACCAATTGTGTCAAATCACTCTTAGCTTTCCTCAAATCTAATGTCATATACTTTTTTTTATAAATTGTGCCGATAGTGATCAAACAAAGAGAATACATATATATATTACACATTACATTACATATATATATATATATGTATGTGAATCCAAAGTTTGTAGAGTAAAAAAACCAACAAAGATCCAAAAATGAACGATGGAGGTGGAGTGGAGCTAAGACAAAACTCCACTGGTGTGTCTCAACAGTACGGACAAAACAGACATTTGTCCTCAGAATCTCAGAGAGCATAAACTATCTCTCCACTACTGTCAACATCAATCTCAGATTCAGAATCAAAGTCATCCATGTCATCGTCTAGATCAAGATTATCAGCCATGAAATCATCAAGGCAACGGTTACGAACAGTTGGAATCGTAGCCTCTGATATTATCTGCATGATTGTGTCAAGGCTCTGCATCGGCTGCTCTGGTTCTTGAAACTGACTACCCATTCTGTTCTCATCCATCAAATCACCTGGAAGATTCTTCAAGAACCATTTATCGGATTTGATCTCTGGAATTGTGATTCTCTGCACCACATTGGATCTCTCAATTTGTTTATTCAGAACTCAAAAATGATTTCAAGAACAGAGTTTTTTTTCAAAGAGTAGGACTTACTGTTGCAGGATCAGCCACGAAAATCCTCGATATTAGATGTCGACATTCTGGTGAAAGGTGTAAGTCCTCCGGGATTGAGTATGTGACACTAAGGATTCTCTGCGTTTTAGGGTCAACGAAGAAGCAAACTCAATACAATCAAGTTTGAAGGATAATGAGTATAAGAAGGTGGTGGATAAAGAACTTAGAAAAAAAATCTTTACTTGTATTGTCTTTCGATAATCTCTTGGCTCTTGTGGATCCTCAAATGGATACGCTCCAACCAACATTACATATAAGGTTACACCACAGGACCATACATCTGCAAGCTGGGTATTGTAACCCCACAAAATTCAGAGACAATTCGAAGAAAAAAAATGAAGAAGCAAGTTTAAATCTAGACAGAGGAATTGGTCTCAGGGGCTTACCTTGCCATCATATTCCTGTCGAAGAAGAATCTCTGGTGCAATGTATGCAGGTGTACCAACAGTTGACTTTGGCTGGGAATGAAGAACAGAAGACTGAAGAAAAGAAATGCATCGTTAGAACTTCAGCAGATACACTTCTTTCAATGATAAATAAGTAGCAGGAAAGACATGATAGGCAAAAGAAAGAAGCACAACGAGGAGTCTCAAGATGTTCCCCACTGATTTGCGCAGGGCCATGTTGTAACACTTATATACTCGGAATTCAGAGAACAAACCTTGAGAGAAATAGTACCTTGGAATATCCAAAATCACATATTTTCAAACGAGGGGCAGGGCTTCCATCCAACAATGTATTCTCCAGTTTCAGATCCCGATGGCATATTTGCTTCATAGGGAAATCAAAACAGAAAATTACCAGAGTGAATCATTGAACTCTCAGAAAGAAACAAACGCGAACAAGAAAAAATTCAAACTAAAAGAACATTGCTCTGCATACCATTGCATGACAATAGCTAACTCCAGATATAAGCTGCTGAAAGAAGAACCGAGCCTATACATTTAAACAAAAAAAACACTCGAAGATCAGTACTAGCACATCGATACCGCAACTCAGAAGGAGGAGAAGTAAGATAAATCAGAATCAAAACCTCATCTTCACTAAACCTCCCAGCATTACAAATCCGCTCATAAAGTTCTCCACCAGCAGCATACTCCATAACAATAGCCAAATGGGTAGGCGTCAAAATCACCTAAAAGCATAACAAAACACAAAACAAACTCAAACCACTCTGCCTTACCACATACAAAACACACACAGAAGAAACGATATCAAGGTGTATTATACCTCTTTAAACCTGACAATATTAGGATGCCTCAGTGATCTATGATTAATAATCTCCCTCTGAACATTCTCATCAATCTGTTAAACATAAAAACGTATCATCACAACAAATTCAAATACAAAAAACAAAAATCTAAGCATTTATTGAAACGAATTAAGAAAGGTGAAAACTTTTTTTATCGCATTAATCATAGTAACAGAAAACAGAATTAAAAAGCAAACTGGATCAGATAAAAAGGGAAGGTACTAAATCTGGAAAACTAAAAAAAAAAACCGAAACTTTGGGGATCATCATCATCATCAGCATCACTTAAAGCCTATAAATATCAAATCTTTTAATACAAATTGAAATATTTAAGTAAAAGGGTGATGATAAAAAAGCAAACCTTTTCACCTCTCTCGATGTACTTAACAGCAACAAGCTCCTTGGTAACCCTATCGGTCATGAGACGAGCTACGCCGAAGTTACCAGACCCGATGTCTTTGACGAAGTCGTAACGATCACTGTCGTGCATAATCGGTAAATCAATCGGCATGATCGGTGTATTACTCCCCGGATCCATTTTTTTTTTTCTCTCTCTCTCTCTTAGTAGTCTACTCTTTTCCCAATCACATCAGATCTCTCAGTCGTAGCTGAGAATCTAGAAGAGGAAGGAAGAAGAAGAAGAAGAAGATTCGTAGCAAAAATATCTCAAAGAAGGGATTTGGATAAATTTGGGGGAAAAAAGATTGGATCAACGAATGAGAAAGACAAAAGCCAATTATTGGTCGCTCTCTCTCTTAGTTTAGATAAGAGAGAGAGAGGCAGCTTTGAAACGACGCCGTTTTGTTTGTTTGTTATTTTTAATCTGTTTTTGATACGACAAAAGCCGCCGCGTTTTGTTGATTCTTTAAGTTGTTGTTTTGGCTTGAATCTTTTGTCTGCTAAAAGATTTTTTTTGTTTTGTTTTTTATAATTTTGTTTTAATAATCCCTATTTATCTTCTTCTTTATATAATATTTATCACTAATTCCCATTAAGTTTATCAAGGTTAGTTAAGCTTAAGCATATGAATAGTCCATCCTGCTCCTGCATGAGATGTCGTCTCATGATGAAAATCCAGAGAAAGAACCATTGAGCTTGAACAAGGAACTTCTCGGTTGGTGCCAAGTCAAGTGGCTGGTACGTTATTCATCTGCTTATAAACTGACAAGTTCAGAGAACTCTTTTACTTTTTGTTGCTAGATATTATTATTTTGGATAGTTAAGTTCATCATCCTAAGCTACTTGACTTCTCCATTTATTGTGTGTTTCGCGTGATAGGGAGGGAGGTCAATGAGACACATTCCAATCATTAATCCAATCATAATACGTAATAATAACTACAATAATTTAATAACTTAATTTCTAACCTAATAATTTAAATGATAGGATTTAATAATTTATAGTCCAGGTAGGAACCCGTAAAAGAAAAATTCTATTCCTCAGATCAGCTAAAACAGAGATTATAACCACAAAATCTCGTAAATTGATTTAAAAAAAAAAAAGAAATACAAGGAATAAAAACTGATATGTGATTACGAAATCGAGAAACTGAAAATTGATCTAAGATATCTAAAATAACCAATAATATGTATAATTAACATCAACGTACTACATATAATCTTACCTTCTACTGAGCAACAGATTGCATTTTTTGCTAATATGTGTTGTTACTTGTTACCCTTCGATTTGTATTTTTTTTTGGCTTAGCATTCGCTGAGCAGTGAATTTCTTACACAGAGGAATTTTGATTCGGTAGTATTAAACTTTGTCATAAGACATTTACTTGATATCACCAGATAATTGTTCTGCCTTTAAGTATTAAACTATGTCATAAGACATTTACTTGAATCAAAGTTCAATCCGCTGGACATCTATGCCTTATGTGTCTACAAACAGCAAACCGGTAGACATTAATTTGTTCTGACTCTATACTGAAAGAAACCACACTTACACTTGGTAGCTGATAGACAGTTGTGAGAGCAAACGGGTCCTTTTATATCATCACTAACTTCTGTTGCAAGAAACCATTAGAAGTCAGCAGTGAATATATATTGGGTTACTAACTTCTGTTACAAGAAACCATTCTATATTTTTCCGTTTCTCCATAAAAGTTCTAATAAGCTGCTTGATGTAAAAAAAAATCTAAGTTGCTACAGTCCAAACACTATTCCTCTGTTGTATGATTTCAATTATTATAACTAACATTAACACCAAATAAACAGAGAACAAATTCATCTAACGGCGCCTTAAGTACCTTTTAAAGGATGAATGGATCGGATGATGACACCACGATAGATGTATCTCCAAAATCCAAATCATTTAAGGTCCAATGTGGTTGTGGTTCTTTATCATTCATGTCTAAACGTCCGTTTTTAATTAAGCCTTCCTACAAGGTGATAAGGTCCCAATCAGAGTTTATAAGAACAAAAGACTTTAACTATTTTTCTTCATATCCTTTATCATAATATTTTAGAAGTATTTATACATGTCGGGTCTAGATCCTAGAATATGGAAGATATACATGAATCAAAGATTTAATCTAATCTCTAAACGAAAACCAACAAACACAATCGACTTAATTAAGGAGAGAATTTAGCTTCTTAGCACATATGGGCTGTTGAGATATCTATGGCCATCACAAGGCTTTAACAAAACAAAACGAAAAAAAAAAAAAAGAGAAGAAATCATTGACATTGCTTTATAGTTTATAGTATAAGAAAGTAGAAACTTTTGCTTATTTCATCTAATCCAAAACTCTGATCTCGAGATCTTATTAGTCAAGAAAGAAAACACAATTCAAATCGAATTAAACAGGGTAACACCACTTCAGCAATTCAAATCCTAATCCAAATAATAATCAAAAGTCTAGTTAGGTGTCTCAAAGACGTGATCTTATTATATATGGATGATGACGGTCGTGTCGTAGTGCCATACGATTGCGATGGTGTATCTCTTGTAAAACTCCCGCGAGCTCCCTCTGTTTTATTCTCAACTCATGTTTAATGTTTTCAAGTTGACGCCTGAGTTGGATAATCAAACCAACGCAGCCCATGACTGGGTCGCGGATACGGGCTTCTGCCTCGAAACAGAGTGAGTCGACACATACTTGCTTCATGCTAGGCTCAAGACCCATGACAACTTCAGCTATGCTGCTCATGTTAAACACCTTAGACAAGTTAGCGTACGTCTCCGGTTTGTTCGCTGGCAAGTAGGGTGCAAACACACACTCTTCTATGCATGTATGACTCGCATCTTTACACGCACAGGGTTCCATCTGCTAATATAACAAGTGTTCAAGTAAGAAAAAAAAAGATCAAATAAGTATATATACAAGAAGAAAAAAAAAGTCTGAAATAGTTCTATTGATAAGCAATAAAACTTCGTGTCACCATTAAAAGCAGATAAAAAAAAAACTTGGATATGCAGGAGAATTAAAAAAAAAAAACTTTACCACCAACAGTTCGTGTGA